>QEPC01015106.1:774260-796672 GCA_003113815.1 Sphenodon punctatus | reverse complement strand
GGAGTAGAGAGATAGAGTTGAGTGTCATCAGCATAGAGGTGGTATTGGAAGCCATGGGAGGCAATGAGTTTGCCTAAGGATGAGGTATAGATCGAGAAGAGGAGAGGGCCAAGAACAGAGCCTTGAGGAACACCAACTGAGAGGGGGAAGGAGGAGGAGGTGGAGTTGGAGAGAGACACATTAAAGGAGTGGTCAGAGAGGTAGGAGGAGAACCAGTTATGGACAGAGTCACAAAAGCCAAGGGAGTGAAGGGAATCCAGCATGAGTGAGTGGTCAACATTATCGAAGGCAGCAGAGAGATCAAGGAGGACAAGAATAGAATAGAGATGTTTAGATTTAGCCACCAGAAGATCGTTAGTGAAGTCTTTTTTTACATTGGAATAATAGGCATAAATCTATCTACTTTCCAGTGTAAAGCTTGCCCTTTTGTGAGACTGTTTTAATTTAATAATTAATTAATTTGTTAGTCTCTAGCATATTTTTCAGTTCTATAATGAAACTTGTCAAACTGTAGAGTTTTTGCTGATCATTGTTTTGGCTCCCTTAATAAAACTACAGTGTGTGCTTTTTTGAAAACACACACACACAAAAACAACCAAAAAGCTGCCACACATTGTTTTTAAATATACCACAGTATTTTTGATATTTCCCAATTATAGGAGATATTGTAGATACTGTGGTGTAGTAGGGGTTTTTTTTTCTTTCTAAAAGGCAACTCTTGTATACATAACTCATGATTCTTCAGTAGCTTCATAGCCAGACAGCGTTGCTTCTTTTTTCCTTCCAACAAATGGAAAAAGACAAGCAGAGTCCCAGTACAGTATTTTAACAACCCTCAATCTCCTTTCACATTATGCAGGATACTATTGTGACACAGGGCTGTATTTGATACACTCTGTCATGGTTTTGAGGATAAATCTTCCTAAAGATTCATCTGAAAAAGTGCTGCTGCTGCTTTAATAATTGACCATCTGTGCAGCTTATTGCAAAGTATATTTATTTATTTATTTTATTAATTTTCTAAATTTTATACCCCACCCCTCCTGAGAACAGCTCGGGGCGGCTTCCAACAATAAAAACATATAAAAATATATAAACAATTTAAAAAACATCAAAATATAATTCAGATATTAAAACAGGGCCCGGAAAACAATTAAAACATTAAAACAATAAATAGGGTAGGGGAGATAAAACCTTCTAACCCACCCACCCACCCCCTTCCTCAAAGGCCTGGGCAAACAGCCAGGTTTTACAACTTCGCGGGAATGTCAACAGGCTTGTTAAAAACCTGAAGCATTCCAAGAATGTTCTATATCTCTCCACTTAGTTTTAGTTGCAGCATTCTTTCCTCATCCCCATTTTTTTGCCAGCTTGCGGCTAGTGCAAAGAGCTGTGGTTCCCAATGTTTGTCTGCTTGACCTGTTTTGAAAATGAATTATAATTCTGTGACCCTAGAAGACAACAAAGACATACAAATGTATATAAAATATCAATGATATTGTAACCCCAGTTCAGATGGCATGTTCTGACTTGCAGTCCTGACTCAAAGTTTAGGAACTTCTGACATAGCAACTCATAAGGAGATGACGTAGTCTGCTCACCTTGCTGGAGGCACTGAACGTCTTTGGGATGGCCCAATAGTCAGACAAAAACTGTCCTTTCTCCTTGTGGGATTTGAGTCCTACTTGATTTTGTAGATTCTGTTCCAAATACTGGAGACCTAATTAGCCTGGGATTTTAGGTGTTACAACCATTTTATTGTACTAATCACTGTTTTATCAAGATGTAGTTCAGAAGCTAGTTCTATATTTTGTCAAGGTAATTTCTCAGGTTGTCATTTCTATGCCCTCTCGTCCGGTAATTCGGACACTGGGAGCGATCTCCCCAACGACCACTAGGAGGCAGCACAACTTTGCTGGGAGCACGTGGGGAGAGCGCTCCCCCGCCCTCCCGTTCGTTGTCTGCCTCCGACTCAGTAGGACGTGCAGCCGGGTGCGCTGCACCCCCCACGTGGACAAGAACTTTGCCGGTGCCTCCGCACCGATTCCCGGGCGCAGCCTCCCCGCACGGCGGGAGGAGGCTTATCTCTCTGGCCGGCCCACGGGTTCAGGCCAGAGGCTTTTTTCGGAGCGGGGACTCCACGGAGCTACCCCCCCGACGCCGCAATGGCCGAGACGGCTAAGACCCGCCGCGCCGCAGCCGGACGGGCGCCGCAGCCTCCAACTGCCGCTGGGGCACAGAGGCGGAAGTCCAGCAAGCCCAGGCAGGGCCATGCGGCCGCGGCCACGCCGCAAGCTGACCGGGCCAGAGCCGAAATGGCGGCGGAGGGGGAAACCGGAAGCGAGACCTCCCTCCCCGCCCGGCGGCCCCAAGACGCCCGCAGCCCTCAGGCTTCCCTCATCCAGGACATCGAGGGGGAGGTAGCTTCGGCTGCCTCCTCGCAGGTACGAGGGACCGGGGGGGGGGCTGGGCCCGATCCTTTCCAGCAGGCCCAGCTGGAAGCCCTTCGGGCCATGATGGGGGCTCTCTCTCGCATAGAGAGCAACCAGAGGGCTCGCAGTGCGAGACCCTCTCCCCGGGGGCCAAACCCTAAAGAAAAGTTTAAGGGAGCCTCCCGCTCTGCGGGGAAGGGGAAGGGTAAGGGCCCCCCTACCCCCAGGGCTCATGCCTCCCTTTCAGAGCTGTTGGGGTCCTCCTCGGCTGAGGAGGACGATCCCTGCTCTCCCCCTGAAGAAGGGGAGTTCTCTGGGGGATCCTCTCAGGCTGACTCCCCTCCCCCGGCTAAACGGCCACGGGCCCACCCCACTAGGCCCCGCTACCACCCTGTACCCTCCTCAGAGGAGGAGTCAGAGGCTGGCTCATCCAGGGCCTCCCACTCTCTGCTGGAGGACAAGTCCCTCGATTGGGAGCGGATCCTTTCCAGGGGCCATAAGGACCTAGGCAGGGAGCTACCCCTGGACCACGGCCCTAAAATAATTATGAGAGCGGAGAGGGTGTTAAAGGTCACTCCCAGACCTCTCCAGAAAAGGGACTCCGATTCCTCCTCCGATGGGGACGAGGAATCAGACAGGGAATATATTCCCAAATTGGGCCAGGCCTCCAAAGGCGCTTCCCTAGACAAAGCCTTTGAGAAAATTATAAGGGCACAGTGGAAGCACCCCACTAAGTCCTTCAAGTTATCTAGGCCTCAACAGACTCTGTACGCCTTTGCTAAACAGAGCAAGCCCATTTTCGCCCTGCCCCGGGTTGATGCTGCCGCTGCATCCCTCGCCCGACAGTCTGTCTTCCCCTCAGAAGGGGATTTATTACCAAAAGATCAGACTGACAAAGGCCTGGAAACCGGCCTTAGGAAGAGTTACGAGGCCATGTCCAATGCTCTGCGCATGGCTACCACTTCGTCATATGTCTCTCGGGCTGTGATGAAGTGGTTCAAGATGGGGAAAGACCCTAACATTACTAGAGCACAGTCCACGAAGTTAGCCACTAACGTAGCTCTCGCTCAGGCCTTCCTGATAGATTCATCAATGGACATGCTGACCTGGATTGCAAAAGGGATGGCAGCCAATGTTGCAGCCAGACGCAGACTCTGGCTTCGTTCGTGGCGGGCTGATGCACACGCAAAGAACTTGTTAGTTAACAGCAAGTTTAAGGGCGGCAAGCTGTTTGGCACGGTGCTAGACAAAGCACTACAGGAGGCTTCTAACAAGGACAAGAAGCACTCGCTGAACCAGATCCAGACGGGCAGGAATCCCTTTCGCCCCTTTTTTCGCTTCCAACAGGGCCAGAAGCGCTACCAATCTTCCACGCAACCCTCCTGGAACACTGCTAACCGCAATAGATTTCAGAGGGGCAGGGGAGGCAAGTTCACCAGACCATCGCCTCAGCACCAACAGAACCGTCGTGCAGGATCACCGCCTCGTAGGCAGGAATCCTGACTGTATCGCCGCTTCTTCCCCCGTCTCTCCACGGATCGGTGCGCGTCTCCTCGCCTTCGCACCAAGATGGGCCCTGAACACATCAGATGCGTGGGTCATTCAAACAGTTTCCAGAGGATATTCGATAGAGACCAAATACTATCCGCGGGAGACCTTCAGAATATCTCCTCGTTCACGCAACCCCGTCAAACACGGGCATCTGCGGGCGGAGATCACCAGGCTCCACCAACTGGGGGCCATAGAGAGGGTGCCGTGGCACGAGCGCGGCCTGGGGGTCTACTCGATTTTATTCCTCGTGCAGAAAAAATCCGGCTCGTGGAGGGGAGTGCTCGACCTAAAGCGTCTCAACAAGGCGCTACGCAGGCAACGCTTCAAGATGGAGACACTTCACTCCATATCCCTAGCCCTTTCCCAAGGCGACTGGATGGCATCTCTCGACCTGCAGGACGCTTACCTCCATGTTCCCATCCTTCCGGCACACAAGAGGTGGCTCCGGTTTTGCTACGACGGCCAGCACTGGCAGTATCGAGCCCTCCCCTTCGGACTGGCATCATCCCCTCGGACCTTCACCAAGGTTCTCGCCCCCCTCATAGCGGCGCTCCGACTGGAGGGGATAGCGGTTTTTCCATACCTCGACGATCTGCTAGTTACCGCTCCGTCCCTGCAGCTGGCCCACACTCATCTCACTCGCACCAAGGAATACCTCGAGACCCACGGCTTCGTTATCAATATTCCCAAAAGCCATCTTACCCCATCTCAACGTCTCGAACATCTAGGGGTTGTGTTCGACACCTCCCTGAACAGAGTGTTCATCCCACTCCAGCGACAGGCAAAATTATTGTCCCTCATCAAGACGATTCGCGACCGCCCACGAGTCCCGATCCTCACCCTCGCTTCTCTCCTGGGTTTGATGATCTCACTCATACGTCACCTGCAATGGGCGCGCTTCCACTCTCGCCCCTTGCAGGCGCTTCTGCGGCCCTGGCAATCAGCAATAATCGACAGCAGCCCGAGGTCCATTGCTCTCACTCCGGCCGCTCGCCACTCGCTAGCGTGGTGGGAGCAACCCCACCGGTTTCTCGCCGGCGTCCCTCTCCTAGAACCGGAGAGACTCATACTCACCACCGACGCCAGCCTCCTAGGGTGGGGGGCCCACCTCAGCACACACACGGTCCAGGGGTCATGGTCACACCACGAACTGGCGCACAGCATGAACTGGCTGGAGCTCAGGGCGATCCGTCTAGCACTCCTCCACTTCCTCCCACAGCTTCACAACCATCATGTGCTGGTCTTCACAGACAATACCACTGCACAAGCTTATGTGAACAATCAAGGGGGATCTCGATCCTCGTCGCTCCACAAGGAAGCCACCCTGATGTTCAGATGGGCGGAGGGCAATCTTCTTTCCCTGTCAGCCAGACATATCAGGGGCCAGGACAATGTTCAAGCGGACTGGCTCAGCAGACGAGTGCTAGACCCGGCGGAATGGTCTCTGTCCCCTCAAGCGTTCCATCACGTGATGACCACCTTCGGAACCCCAGTAGTGGACCTCTTTGCGTCGAGTTCCAATCGCAAGACGCAGAGATTCTTCGCCAGGAGCCCACATCCGCTGGCAGAGGCTCACGACGCTCTCAGCCACCCTTGGCCCCACGGCCTCCTGTACGCCTTTCCTCCCTTTCCTCTCTTAGCGAGAACGATCAGCAGAGCCAAGAGACTGCGGGCCACAGTCATTCTGATAGCCCCGTTCTGGCCACGCAGATCGTGGTTTCCAGACCTTCTCAGCCGATCCAGAGGAACTTACCTCCCTCTACCAGTCACGCCGGATCTCCTCACCCAGGGACCTCTTTGCTACGATCGGCCAGAGTTCCTGAGACTGACAGCCTGGCTATTGAAGCCGACGCTCTCCGAGCCCAAGGGTACTCAGCTCCAGTAGTCCGGACTCTCCTCGCCTCCAGGCGACAATCGACAAGGAGAATTTACCAGTCTACATGGGCGATGTTTGTCCGCTGGTGTCACACCCATCACGTTCCACCTCGTCAGCCTTCCGTTCCTCAAGTCCTCCAATTCCTACAGGACGGCCTCGATAGGGGGCTTCGTCCCAACACACTGGCTAGACAGCTATCGGCCATTGACAGTACCATCTCCTCGTCTTCTGCCAATAAATTCTCCTCTCACCTGCATGTGAAACAGTTCTTGAGGGCAGCCAAGCGTGTAGCCCCTCCGGTTGTACACCGCTTTCCTACATGGAACCTCAATGTGGTTCTTAAGGCACTAATGGGTCCTCCATTCGAGCCTCTGCACCAGGTGTCCCTTTACTTTTTATCCATCAAAATGACCTTCCTTATTGCTATAACATCGGCAAGAAGGGTGTCTGAAATCGGAGCTCTGTCCATCGACCCAGCTTTCTGCATTTTCAGAAAGGAATCGGTGCTACTCAGGCTAGACCCAACCTTCCTTCCTAAGGTCTCCTCCCTGTTCCACCTAGCACAGGAGGTGGTCCTCCCGTCCTTCTGCCCTAAGCCTCGCCACTCCTTAGAGAGGCTTTGGCACACTTTAGATGTACGCAGGGCACTCAAGATTTACCTGGAGCGTACTCTTCCCTTTCGGAAAACTTCCTCCCTCTTGGTGAGCTACCACCCTCACTCCAAGGGTAAGAAAGTCTCGAAATCCATCATTGCGAAGTGGATTTCTGCTTGTGTAGCAGACGCCTACAGAGCCTTAAGCTTGGTCCCTCCAGCTAGAGTTCTAGCTCATTCGACCCGCTCAGCCTCCACTACTTGGGCGTTCCGGGCCAGGGCTCCCACATTAGAAATTTGCAGAGCGGCTACGTGGAGAAGTCTCCACACATTCACGAGGCACTATAAAATAGATCGCTTCGAGTCTGCTGAAGCCGCCTTTGGGAGGCGGGTGCTGCAGGGGGTTTTAGATCCTCAATAAGCGCCCAGTCCCTCCCATCGAATAAATTACTGCTTTGGTACCTCCCAGTGTCCGAATTACCGGACGAGAGGGTATAGAAAGAGGAATTGGGTTCCTTACCTTGGGAATTCCTTTTCTATTCCCTCGAGGGAGGTCATTCGGCCCACCCAGAGTTTCCTGGGCGCTGAATTAACTCTTGTGATGTTTAGTTGTATGTTACCCCTTCGGGGGGCTTGTTACTAATATCTGTTAAGTTTTTCAGATAAGCTTCGTCCTCGGCTTATTACTTCTGGGAGGGCGGGGGAGCGCTCTCCCCACGTGCTCCCAGCAAAGTTGTGCTGCCTCCTAGTGGTCGTTGGGGAGATCGCTCCCAGTGTCCGAATGACCTCCCTCGAGGGAATAGAAAAGGAATTCCCAAGGTAAGGAACCCAATTCCTCTATTTTTTTCTTCTTTAAACAACAAAAAGTGACTTTGCGTGCTTGACAGAATTCTGTAAATCTCCTAGTACAGGCATGTAGAATTATATGGAGTATATCTGCAGCTTCTTTTCTAGTGCATGTTGCAGCATACAAAGGCTCTGGCCCTAATTGATGGCTTAGAGAATTATTAGGGAGATCTGCTTCTTCCCTTTTAAAGATGCTCTAACCACAATTGGGGATAATTTGCTGTTGCACTTGAAAAGCAGATGTTACTTTTCTGTTATTATTCAGAGAAACCATGCTAGCAGCACTTCTCTATATGTTTTAGCCATCATTGCAGCCTTGACTCAGAGTATGTGATTACCACCTTTGCAAGGCATGTATTACGCACGATAGCATTTTTACTTGTTGAGTTCTGCTTTTGAAGTTCTGTTTTCTGGTGAGGCTTAGGACACCCCCAGTAACCCAGATGTCCTATCAGTTGAGTTATGTTGGAGAATGCGTTTCGCATGTTAAGATGGGATATCCTGGGGGGAAAAAGAACTCGTTTTCAGCCCTCTTTTCATGTTATAGTTTTCATATAGAGTTGTCCTGTGAAACCTTTGTAAAATGAAGCAAAATATTTTTGGAAATCCAATAAATGAACAGAATAAATATAAACTTAAATATATTTTAGTATAAGACATGTTTGAAAAACTCTCTACACCCCTGAAAGTCTTGACTTTGATGTCACACATACTTAAAACTATTTATTTGGATTTCATAGTATTCATTAAAGAGTATAATGTAATTTGTGCTTTACAGTTATGTTTATGTCAAGAATGCCTAATTAGAGAGTTTTTCTCTCTGTGATAAATGTCTTTTATACTTTAAAGTATAAATATACTTTAAAAAATATAAAGAAAGAAATAAAAATAAAAATAAATAACCAAGCACTTTCTGGTATGCGTTCAAGTATTGAAATGACTATACTGTGAACTGTTAATATCTCAGACTTTACAGTAGAGAAATTATATCTTATGGATCCAATTTTCAGAGTAAATTTTCTATTACTTTTATCTGACGTAAGGATAGGAGTTTATTTTCAGTTTCACTTTCAAATCACTACAATCAGTTGGGTTTTTTAAAGAGTAAAACCTGGTTTCTCTTTCAGTGATTACAGTTTAATACTTTAAAGAACACCATGTTTGCAAGACTTCTCTACATTCCGGCTTTTTAGCTGCAACAATTAGTTTTTCTAGAACTGTGCTGCTGGTGAAGGTGCAGTGCAGGACAAAGCACTTTTTATCAGCCCATAGGATTAGTCCTAGGTAGGGAACCCCTTCAGTCCTCCCCTTCCCCTAAAAAAAATGGCAAGAAAGAGTTCTGTGTTCTCAGACTTTTGACAAGGTAGCAAAGTATTTACTTAGACCGCAATCCAGCTAGCTCCCCCGCCAGTGCAAGCAGCCTTCCGCTGGTGGAAGGGCTGAGAGAGAGCACACAGCCCGGAGTGGGGCGGGGGTTGTGTGCCGGTGGAAGTGGAAGTGGAGTTCCGCTGGCCTGTGACCACACCCCCTAATTAAAAGCGGGAACCATGCCCCCTGCACCGGCACGAGGGTGGGGAGCACTCCCCTTTCAAGGGGTTCAAAACCCGAGGACAGGCTCCCTATGGCGGGTGGGCATTGGGTTTTCCTGCATGGGGAAGCCCATCTCACCCTACGAATGGAGTGGTTGCTCCAGTGGGGACTTACGCCTGCTCAGAGCAGGCATAGGTCCGTCACAGCCATGCACCGGCCATCCCGACCCCAAGGAACTGCTTCATGTGCCAGCCTGTGCGGCCCCTGAAACCAGCCCACAGCCTTCACTGTCGCTTGCAGGAGCCCTGGACAGTTCCCCATGTTACCTGGGTCCCAAGAGGTACAGGAGGAGCACAGTCTTACGGGGGACTGTCCTGGACTCTCGCGAGCAATGGTGAAGGCTGTGGGCTGGTTCCAGGGACTGCTCGGGCCGGCATGCAACAGCTTCCTGGGGTCAGGAACCCCAGCAAGCCCCACTTCCTGCTTGCTCCTCGGTGGCCCTGCCTCCTTGAGCTCCCCCTCCATGGCGCAGGGACCGGAGCTGGATCTGGTGCTGTGGCTGCTGGCGCTCCTGAACGTTTTAATGTAGCTTCTATGGCCCCATTTTGAGAGACAACTAGAATTCTGTGACCCCAGAAAGCAACAAAACATGCTAAAAGTAGCAGTATTAGTTGGTGGTATGATGCACAATCATAGATGGGGTGACCTTGCTTACTGTCCCAACCAACAGGACCTCTGTCTTAAAGACTCCCGTCCTCCCTTTGCCACTCAGAATAAAGTTTATATTTGTTACCTGTGCTTTAGTTTCATTATGTTGTGTTTTGTGAATTGTAGTAATTCAGATGTCAAAATCATCTAGTGTTTTTGTTTTTTGTGTGTGGTGTTTTGAGGAGCGAACATTTTTGGTCTGTCTTCCCTTTCTATCTCTTGTTACTGTGGTGAGTGTATATGAAATAAAAGATGCTTTAAAAACATTTTCTTAATTTTACTTCTAAGTTGGTATACAATGTAATCCAGCTATTCACTTGCACACAGCAGAAACGTTAAGCTCGAATGAAAAAATATAAAGTACTAGATAGATAAATTTATTACGGTGTTGGCTTTCACCATAGCCAAGGAACATCTTAATTAACATATTGCATACATCCTATGACAGAGAAAAACATTTCATGTCCATTGACGTATACACATGAAAATACGAAGTTAAAATGTAAAGAAAAAACCCATTCCCCCAATCGGGAGAAATATACAGTACTAAACACTAAGCTAATCAATACCCTCATAAAACTAGAATCTTAGAGTTAATTTATTAGTGTGGGTGTGCCTTCGGGTCGGACCAGATTCTCCTGCAACCTTAGTGGGGCAGATAACTTTATTAAGCAATTTTCAGAGTTCCAGCTTTGGCTTCTAAAAACAGCAGCATAAAAAAGAAATGGTATGTTATCAGATCTCAGAATAGGTCCCTCCCTAATTTGGCAATATTTCTTTCAAATTTGGTGAAAGTTGTGTATTAATTGGGAGTACTAAAAGGTCACGGCAATAGACTAATTAAAATGCTTTCAGTTACTGAACTTTCTGCCTTAAAAGGAATAATTTGACCTAAAATTCAAATCCTATTTTAATTCATCCCTTGTTTGCTTTTTCTGTGCTTTTTTTCCTAACCAAATTGGCTGCCCTTGTGTACAAACAGTGTTTCAGTTTTATTGGATTCTTACGCAACAGTTTTCACATGATCTCTTTTAAAAAAAAAAAATTTAAAAAAAGTTCCCAGCAGACTTGTGTAGAACAATTTATCTGAATTCCTGTCTTGATGCAAGTCTTGCCAATTGTTTAAGCAAATGTTTTTTATTTTTGTATTTCTAGCTATTGACAGCTCCTCCACAACTAGCAGTTCCTCTCCTGTTCTCAACAATTATGATGCCCTTGAAGGAGGCAGTTATCCAGGTGAACTGTTTGTTAATGACTTATTTTTCTTGAAGTGTAATAATCCTACGAAGAGTAAAGACTATACATTTGACATACATACAGCTTACATAAGGGAATGTGTATCAAAAGAAATGGTGATCAATGTGTAGAATTCATTCATTTTTTTAACCTGTTACCACCATCCAAACTGACTGAATCATTTCTTAAAGCTTGTTTGATTTATTTATATAGATAAGTAAGTAAAGTTTATTATACATAGCCATTGGCTATTGCATAAATAATAATACAATTACAACTTTAAAAATAATGACCAATAACAGGCAGCAATTAACACTTAATCCAAATCTCAAAAATCAGAGGAGGGACCAATATACACAAATAACTAAGAAACCCCTCTGAGATCCCAAATCTGCTATCCTTCATAACTCAAATTCAGCTGCTTTCTTCCGGGACCAGGATAGGCTTAAATTGCAAAAAATGCTGTCGTACAAGAAGAGCCCTAGTTAAATTTTTTGCTATCATTCGCATAGTCTCTGAATGCAAATCAGATAGTGCCAAGAGCAACAGATGATGCTCGGTCCGGCCTGGATATTGACAAATAAATGATGATAGTAATTCCTGTCGTAAGTTGTCGTATAAGTGGCAGGAAAACAATAGGTGAACCACTGTTTTGCTCCCCTGGTGATCAAATGGACATCGCCTATCCTCGTAACTACTTGACCGCAATCTTCCTTCCCAAATCGCTGTAGGTAGAGCATTAAAGCGGGCATTAAGAAATAAAAGCTTCCCCCTCAGGGAAATTGCTGAAGATAAATATGCCACCATAGACCACTGAGCCGGAAGCACCATCAAATACACGACCGTATGGGGGAGGCCCTGATTTTAGCAATCTCCTGTTGTCTGGTGATATCTGCGTGCCTTGTTAATAATTCTTTTTTGGCAATACCCATAGATTTGTATCTTGCCAAAGGTAGCTCGGGGCATCAAACAATTTAAAATATAATAATAAAATAATATAAATACAATATAAATATTGCCCAGGAGACGGGCCCGCAGGCCTCCTTGGTTCTCCGAGGAGCTGCGGGTCCTGAAGCAAGAGGGCCGACGGTTGGAGCGACAGTGGCACCGATCTCAAACTCTGAAGCCAACAGATTGCGACATAGAGCTAGTTTACGAGCCTATGCAGTGGCTATGCAAACAGCAAAGAGGGAGTTCTTTGCTGTCCTCATAGCATCCGCAAAATCCCGTCTGGCAGAGCTGTTCCGGGTTGTACGGGGATTGGTCAGTCCAGCCTCCCTCAACCTGGGGGTCAAGTCATCTCCCGCCCGCTGTGACCTTTTTGCGGATTATTTTGTGGAGAAAATCGCTCGTATTCACCAAGACCTTGATGCCACACTTATAGCAGTGGAGGAGGTAGAGGTTGTAGCAGCCCCAGCTTGTCCGATTTTTATGGGATCACTTTCATTCGGTGACACCCGCTGATGTGGTGGAGGTGCTGGGGTCTGTTCGAGCCACCTCTTGTTAATTAGATCCGTGCCCGTCCTGGCTGGTTAAAAGCTTCCGGGAGACAATAGGGCCGTTGGTGGTCAACGTATATATGCAGCCGCTCGGCAAGGTGATCAGAGAGTTTGGGGTGCGGTGTCATCAGTATGCAGATGACACCCAACTGTATCTCTCATTTTCGATTGATCCAGGCCCGGCTGTTTCAGTGCCTACCCCGGTGTCTGGCAGCTGTGGGGGACTGGATGAGGGTTAACTGACTGACTGAATCCTGACAAGACGGAGGTGGTGATAGTGGGTAGGTCAGTGGAGTTGACAGCTTCATCGATTGATGGAGTGTGCCCTCCGCTGACGTCCCAGGTGTGGAACCTGGGGGGGGCGCTCCTCGATGCGCAGCTCCGCCTGGATTTCCAGGTTGACGCTGTGGTGAGGAGTGCCTTCCGCCAGTTTTATTTTTTTTTTTTTATTTTTATTTTATCGATTTATATCCCGTCCCTCCTGAAAACAGCTCGGGGCGGCTAACTATTTTAAAACATAAAAATACAATTATATAACATTTTAAACAATCATAATAATATTAAAACAGGGTTAGGCACACAATAAAACAACCACCTCCTACCCTTATTTATTATCATTATCTTTTTTGAGTGAAAATGAGGCCATGTATGTATTGGTTGCCTCAAGAAATAAAGGAGTCTACTGTCCATTCCTCAGATCTCAAACAACCTCTCTCTTTTTGCTTAGCTAGGCATGAAGCTATGTAGATGGGGCTTAAGTCTGTTTGGGGATCAAAATCAAGGAAAAGCTGTGCCTTCACAGGAAAGATGTAAATGGCTAATCAGTTCTAAATGGTACATGCGTGGGCTGTATTAATAATAATAATCATCATAATAATCCTATATTATTTAATAAGTAGGGAGGTTCCAGAACATATCAAAGCTTACTCAACTGTAGTATGTCTTACACAGGTCCCTGCAATCAACATTTGCAAATATGCCATGGTCATGTCTGTACATTCATAAAACAATGCCATAGACACAGCTGCCAGGCCGATGCTCCGTTTGGGAGAGTAGTGCTTGTGGGTACTTTCCAACAAGACGAGCCAGGAAGGAGTGTGTAGCCTGTGGTGTCGTAGGGTTCCCCAAGAGGGGTAAATGACATGCATCTTCCATCTTGTGGAAAGGGTGGGCCTTTGCCAGCAAACATACGTGTCTGACAGAGTACCTGCTGGATGCTATTTTATCTGGGCCTCAAAAGCCTATACAGCATGGGTATAGCAAAGACCCGCCCTTCCCATGAGACGGGAGCTGCACATCATTTACCTCTTGGGGAATCCTGCTGCATGTTCCCTCTTGACTCGTCGGAAAGCACCCTCCGTCTTATTCCTTTCATTCCCCTCTCCCACCAACTTTGAGAAGGGATTTCTTCTTACAGTTTACTTTCAAAGGATAGAGACATTAAAACAGAGTTACTCCCTGTACCGGATATTCTTTGAGATGTGCTTTGTCCATTCCATGCAACCCACTTTCCCCTTTATATAGGGGTTAGGGGCTCTGGAATAAAGTTTGGAGATGATTTTGGTAGGTGCACCTTTTATAGCCAGACCTTGTGGAAGAGGAGAACAGTGGGGCAACTCTAGCAACTGCAATATAGACTTTCAATTCAGTGGGCTGTGCAGGTGCAATCCCAATTATGTGAATGGACAGAGCACATTCAAATAACATGGGTTACGGGTAAGTAACCTTTTACCAGGATTTTTTTTTTTAAAAAAATGAGACATTTTTTTTGTTCTGACAATGGGTGATATCAGACGTGACATGGTGAGATTCACCACAGTTAATTCCACCCCAGTGTCAGTTGAGTCACCGCGGGCCGTGGTGAGCCGCGCGGCCCCAACAGACGTGACGGGCGGCACCACCGCCCGGGGTGACCCAGAGAGACCACAGCCTGGGGTAACCAAACAGAAGTGACGCGGTGGCGAGACCCGTGGTGAGAGCCCCACAATGCAGCAGGGTCACGCAAACTCAAACATGGCCGACTGAGGGCAAACGAAGCCGAAGACGGAGGAGGGCCCCACCCAGAGAAGGAAACACGAAGGGAGAGGCTGGAGGGTGAAGCTGCGCGAGTAGCGCTTCCATATAGTGACCGCACAGAAGGCGCGTGCACATCAAAATCAGAAGCGCACTCACACACACGAGGCTGCGCATCCACAAGACAAAGGGGAGCGGAGCAAGGGGGGCAGAGGGAGTCACATACCCGAGGCACATAGGAAACCCCTGACCGCCAGGGCACACGGGAGGGGGGGGCTGGCACGGTCAGAGCATCACCAGGGGGAGAGGGGGCTGGGGTACAAGGGCAAGTGGAAGGGGGACCCAGCTAGTCACAACAGCAAGGAGGCAGCACAGACACAGTGAAGCACAGCAGGCATTTATTGGGTTCACAAGGCACAATGGGCCAGCAACAAAGCATACAACGCCGGGGCGAGAGAATAAATGAGCAGGGACACCGCAAGGGGGGCGCAGGTGCTAAGAACGAAGGGGTGTGTGTGTTGGGAACCACCAAGGCAGGAGAGCATCTCCATCCCCCCAGGCCGTGTCAAACAGGTCCAGGCGCTGAAGTGCTGGGCGCCGAGATGGGGGAGGCCGATCCCGGAGACATGGGGCTCCCAGTGACCAGTGCACAGGATGCTACTCGAAGGGTCCTGGAGCGGAGGACGCAAAGCCAAGGGGTGAGGGCGAAAGCAGAGCGGAGCCGAGTCACTGGGGGTCCAGCAGTCCACAAGGTGATACAACACTCAGGCCCCATGCAGAAGGCAAGTGCAGAGGATGCCCACGGCAGCCAGAAGGGACCGTCGCTGCCAGGGCTACCATCGGATGCTGGTGGCTGTAAAGTCAACAGGTGCACATAGCGGGGCCATTGCCACAGACCCCAGCAGAAGCCCCGGGTGGCCATGTGAAAGCAGATCAGGTAGAAGGACTCGAAGGGATCCACACAGCTGATTCAGAGTTGCACATCAGAGCAGCTGCAAACCTCCAATAGGGCCTCCAGCTCTTGGCCAAAGGTGGGAGACATGCCGTAATCAGCAGCTGGAGACCAGGGCAGGTCAGACAGCTCCAGCAGACGGTAGTAGGCAGCCCCGTGGGAGCGTGGGTACCCACGTGCACCCTGCATGCTGAAGAAGTAGGGCACGGCCACAGCTGGGCCACCCTCATCCAGGCAGGTCGCATATCCCAGGAAGGTACACATGCACAGGGTGGAGGCTATCTCGGCGGGACTCCACGCTGCAAGGCCCCCCAGTGTGGACGGTAGGTGTCCCTCAGGAAAGGGGATGAGCCCCAGCTCCTCACAACACACGCGGCATTTATCACCAGGCACGACATAGCCGAAGTGAAGCATTCTGTAACTCAAGCAACGATAGGCATCGACTGGGTGGGCAAGGAGCGAAGGCAGTGCTGGACGATGGGCGAACGCCACAGATTGCATAGGACCATGCTCTCACGGGCGCTCCAGGCCCAAACACAGCCGCCGAGCAGGCCCCCTGGCTGAGATGCTGCTGCCATTGATCAGATCACGGAGGGTCTGAACTGCAGCAGCCGTAGGGGCTACATGGGATGTGGGGCAGGGGGGCTGCACAGTCAGACGGGGCCGTCAAGGCCACCGATAACGGCAGCCAGTGAACAATGGGCCCGCTGTGGAGTGAGGCGAAGGGAGTGGACCGTGCACAGCTGCTGGCTTCCAAGGCCGGACAGCCGCACGCATACACGCGTGCCAGATGAGATGGGCACGCACATGAATACCCAGAGTACCAGGAACATAAAACGCCTCGCAGTTGGCGCCAAACCCCCGCGATTACAGCTGTGAGCAGAGCCTTGGGTCAGCGCTGGCACATCTTTCAAAGTGTCTGGCCTGTCCTTGGTGCCCTCGTCGCCTTGGACCCCAGTCCCGTCAACCGCACAGTGCATTCAGCCACACAGCTGATGCTGTGGCACCCTGCCTGCATTGAATAAAGCAAAGGACACTAAACAGTTGTGCTCCATATTTATTAATGTGCTCCCCCATAACCACATACATACCCCTAACACCGGTGTGCCCGTGTCCCCAATAACCCCCCCAACACACACACCCGGTACCCCTCGCATGTCCCCCTCCCCCCTACTGCCCACATCCCCCCCGCACCTCTCCCTCAACCCTCTCCCCCCTCAACCGCCCACCCACCAAGCACACAATCCCACCGCAACCCCCCAACCAACCCCCCCCCCGTGGGGTGGAGTGTCCCTACGGCAACAGTCACCTAGACTGCCCTGGCCCGGCCACGTCCCCTGGAGCCCGTTGGCCTACCCCTCCCCCTGCATACAGAGCTCGCTGTGGCAACCGATCCCCCCTCGTCGGATGTGGAGGGGGATGTGCTACCTGGCAGCTGGGCCGGTTTTTCAGCACCGGCTGCCAGAGCAGCACCCCTGGAACCCCCTTGGCCCCCATGCCCCCTCTGTGTTGGCGCTAACCTTCTGTGCCTCAGGCTGTCTGTGTGCTGGTGGCCGTGCTGTGGTGGAATGGGTCCCCGGACCAGCGGTCCCTGGTGCTGTGGTGGAGGAGGGTGTTGCGGCGTTGCCAGGCCGAACTGGGTGACAGGTGAGGGTTGGGGGGGGCGGATGTCCCGGCAGAGCTGCTGCCAGAATGAAGGCACTCCAAGGCCCCAGCTTGCAGGAGGAGGGACGTGCCCCGTTCCATCGAGCGGTCCATATTTCTGGACAGCTCCTCGGACCGGCGGTCCTGCCGGTCCGAGTGGGCCTGGAGTGCCTCCATCTGCCTATTCATGTCCCTGCTCGGCAGCCGTCTCTCTTTTCTCATTTCGGCTACCAGCGCCCTGTCCCTCCCCTCCACCTGTTGGAGTGCCCTCGTTGTTCCCTTCTCCAGCCGGTTCACGGCCGCCAGCACCTCTCTGTCTGCTGAGTGCTGGTATGGACGAGCTCCTGAGCGAGGTCCTCTCTCCGCCTGCGCGTCCGCGCCCGGTGCTCCCTCATTCATTGGGCTGGTGGTACGGGCCGCCCGCGCCTCTGCCCTCCCGTGCTCGTGGTGGCTCTGTGGAGAGGGGTAGAGATCAATCACAAGGGTGCGGAACAGTCGTGCCCCGCCCCCCTCCTGTCTAGGTGCTCTGAGCGAATGCCCTGCGCTGCCCT
Organism: Sphenodon punctatus; assembly: GCA_003113815.1. NCBI lineage: Eukaryota > Metazoa > Chordata > Lepidosauria > Sphenodontia > Sphenodontidae > Sphenodon > Sphenodon punctatus. The sequence continues at coordinate 779,242 of QEPC01015106.1, read as the reverse complement.
TACCTGCTCCCTCAGTGTCTGTCCCCTCCAACACTGGCTGGTCGCTGGGGCTGCTGTTCGCTTGGTCTGCAGGGCGCGAGGGTCAGGGTGACCGTCTCTTCCTCCCCTTCCACCTCATGTGTGTCCTCGGGAGCGTGTGCAGACCCTCCCCGATGTAGGGGTGGGGGTGCATCGGGGGCATGTGCCAGAGGTGCTGAGCATCTCGTCCCTGCTGAATGTGACCGGCGGCTGGACCTGTGTCTGTACCTGCAGCTGCAAGGAGGGGAGGAGGTCATCCTGGGCGGGCCGTTCCTCCCGGGCGCCCCCACCTACTGGGTGCAGGGCAATTATGGAGCCCTTTCGGTGGAGCACCCGGCTTAGCGCATCCATGAAGGGGGAGGCACGTGTTGCACGCCCCGAGCGCCGGTTGTTGTCCGTTATGTCTTTGAAGTCCATTTTTAACTCCTTGACCTTTGTCTGGCACTGTGTGGGTGTGCGGTCGTATCCTGCCTCCCCCATCTCAGTGGCTATCTGGGCGAACACCTGCTCATTTCTGGCATTGACTGCCAGCTCTGCCTGCATTTCCGGTGTCGCCCAGATAGCAATGAGATCATGGGTCTCCTGGGCCCCCACTGACCCTCCCCCCTTTGGTATCGGCGCCGGGGTACTGGCCCCACCGCTAACCCCTCCTCCTCCTCCTCCTGAGCACCTGCCTCCGCCGGCCCCTGGCTCGTTCCGACCTCTGGGTCTTCCTGGGCACATGCCCTCTTGCTGGTCTGTGTGGGGGTACAGTGGGGGCTGCTGGTTATGATCCTGTCGGCTGTTTTCCCTCCCTCCCTCGTGTGCCCCTTCTGTCCCCCTCTCTAGCCCACCCGTCCCCTGATGCGCCCCTTACCACCTTCCTGGGAGGCCCCGCGGGCTGCTGGGTTTCCCCCGCTGGTCCGGGTTCGCCCTCCTGCTCTTGCAGTTGCTGCTGCTGCGCCGCCGCCTCCTCTCTTTCCATCCTCCGCTCCGTTTCCGCCACCCTCCTCTCCATCTCCTACACCGCCACGTTCACCTGCGGCTTCCTGCCCTTTAAATCTCCCTCCGTGTTCCGCTTGTTGTAGATTGCCTAGCAACGATGCTGCATGCCGTCACCACAGCCTGTGTTCATTTCCGGTCACCATGGCCGGGGGTTTCCCTTCAGAAGTTACATTTCATTCACCCCTGCCGTGGTGAACATTCACCACACATCTGGCCCTCCTCCCGCCCCGACCTCACGAAGCGTGGTTAGATTCACCCGGGCTGCGTTTGACACTGGTGAACATCTGAATGCGGGCAAACAGACGTGCACGGCTCTTTCACCACCACCCGTGTTTGACAGAGGTTGACTGTGGTGAATCCTGAAAACGTAATGTCTGAAATCACCCAATCTCTTCATTTGTTTTCACCTGTCCTTCCCCTCCCGTCAGCCACCAGTGATGTCAGTGCATTTGTGATTATTCCTGCCTCATTGTTAAAAAGAGAGTGCTAAAATAACATGAAACTATTCTAATTAAATAGTTTGAGGAGTATTCGAAGAAGAAATTTAGTAAACAAGCATTGTGGTTGCCATTGGGTACTGATAATGGAATGTAATTTTTTAGATTGCTTTTCTTAATTAACAAGAGGTTGGGGGGGGGTTTGCATTCAACTACGTGTTCCATTTAAATGTATTTTAAAAGATTGATTGTTTTTCCCCATAGAGAGACATTCTACGAGTAGTAGTCCAGCTCCTGTTGCCTCAGTTCCCCAGCCCTCAAAAACCTCTAAGCCCTTTGGTTATGGATATCCCTCGCTGCAGCCTGGCTACCAGAATGTAACACCACCTAGCTCTGCTGTGCAGCCCAATAACCCAGGATATCATTCTGGATTTCAGCAATATCCACAAGTGAGATTTTGGATTCAATAAGTTAATTTTTATTAAATGTGTGCTTTTGATGTAGTTTACAATAAAATATTCTTCAAGTGAATATAATTGTAAAAGCATAACAAACAGATCTGAAAAGTATGAAGCAATTTGCCATTTTGAATTCAGAAAAAAACCCAAAGTAATTCCAGGCAGCAGTCATCTAACTAGCCTGGAGTGAAAACGGACATGATGCTGGCCTGCTCTGGTCCAGAACACAGCTACGTCGGTTTCCCCGCTGGCCTGCTGTTGCCCTGCGGTTGCTAGGCGTCTGCCCGGAATGAGTCCTTTGGATTATCCTGGAGGCTCATTCCGGGCTAAGGGCTGCCCACACAGGCGACAGCGAGCCAACGTGTCCAGCCATTTTATCCCCGCTGTGGGGCAGGGGTTGCCATGGCTGCCTCTCATGGCAGAGGGTGGGGCACGCGGGACCGACTACCCACATGTCTGTTGCAGCGCCCTCTACCAAAGGGAGTATTTTATAGCCCAACATCTTCCTTTTTCTGCTTAGTTGTAGCATTGCATACTGCATTATTCAGCTAAAGACAATTGCATGTTCACCTAAAAACTCAGATTCTAGCCATCAAAATGTCTGAAAAAGCTATGTTTTATACAAGGGTGGGGGGTTTTTTGGTTTTTTTTACTGTGATAATACTGTAATATTTTGGCTTCTGGCAATTCCGTGTAATGAAACTGATCCTACCGTCGCTTAATTTACATTTCTAAATTAAGAGATTTTTCCTACAGGTACTCATTTCAAATGACCTTTCAGTAACTATTATAGAAACAAGGTAGATTATGACCAATTCTGAAGCTTTACTTGGCATTGATTGGGGGGGAAGGAACTTGCAGCCTATTTTTCTACCCTGTGAATGGAAAATAATGTGAAAATTGAGAAAATCAGACCACTTTCACACATTACCAGGAAACAGGAAAGCTTTAATGAATGCAATCACTGTACTCTCATGGGAAGTAGTGCATGTGAGAATGCGCTATTCTGCTTTTATCCTGCAAGAACACGTGTACATGACTGGGTCCCCAATGTAGCTTTTGTGGGATAAAGGTGGAATAGCGTGTTCCTGTGTGCACTAATTTGCATGAGAATAGAGTCACAAATACATTAATGGAAATTTCCTTGCATCCCTGGTTACTTGTAAAAGTGTCTTCATTTTACAGCCTCAGAGTGGATATACACCCTAGTTTCTTCATAGGATATTGTTAGTCTGCTTTACAATCTTAAAAATGAAGAATTTGCACTTCCATGTTTACTTCATACTGTGAAAGAGAAATTATGTCAAGTCTCTGTACTCATCAGCACAGCATTAACGATTACTGTGTTATCTGGTGATCTGGAAGGAGAGAGTAATAGATTATTAATGCTTATTAAGTATGCTGTGTAAATATTTTAGCTCTGCATTGCTCTTATCTTTTCAGCAATATCCTGGCGTGAACCAGTTGTCATCTAGTTTGGGAGGATTAAGTTTACAGCATCCTCAACAGCCAGAAAGCTTGAGACCAGTAAACCTTACTCAAGATAGGAATATTCTGCCGGATACTCCTGTTCCAGCTCCTGTTCCTAATTTGAATTCAGATCTTAAGAAATTAAACTGCAGCCCAGAGTAGGTATACAGTTTCCAATCTTAGGGGTCACATTTCCTATAATGTTTCCTTATTTTATTATATTTAATATCCAAAATCTTTTTATGAACTGCTTTTCACTGTCCAAGAATTTTCTTCCATTTCCTTCATTTAAAAGGAGGGCATTCTAGTCCTCTGCATTCTGCCATCAAAATCCAATATTACAGCTATTATGTCAAAAGGAACAATTTTGTCTATAGAGATCATTGCTGAGCAATAGAGTATTCCTTCCACATGGACTAGCTTACCCTTCTGTTTTGTAGCCTGTGTCAGTCTGGAATCAAAAGAACAGTGTTTACTATATTCCTTGCATCTTGTAAGCTAAAACAGTCAGTCTTCATTAAGTTTACTCTAGGCAGTGTCCTAGCTCTATTACCAATTTGTTTTTGACATTGAGCAAGTCACTTAACTGTGTGACTCATTTTGTGAAACACTAAAAATTTGTTTGCTGTCATCTGGGTATTTTGTGTGATGGAGGTATGTTTTATAAAGATAATGTATAAAAATAAAAATGTTCAGTATCTGAACACTGGTTAAAAACAAAAGGATTTTTTCAAAACTATTGAGTATAGGTGTAACTGCTTCCAGTCAAATTGGTGGGAGTTCTTACTATTGGCTTCTGTGGGTGCAGAATTTGTGTAATGAGGCTGCCAGATTAGTTGATAGCAACATTTTGCGTCAGTTGCAACTTTTGATTAGTGTTAAAAAAATCCACAGTAATCCACCTATGATATGTATATATAATACTAGTTATATATATAATGTAGGAGACAGGATTATTATTAGTATTGCTGACATTTATATTGCAAAAGCGTAGCCAGGCTTGCTCCATTTGCAGGACCATATAAGAACATATTGAAAAAGTCAATCTCTGCCTTAAAGAGCAGCATTTAAATTGAGGCGGCCTGGTGGTGATGTATTTCTCTGCAGAAGGGGAGAGACCTTTTTACACAGGCCGCGTGGGGTAGGAGGTCGGTGTTTGTGCCTTTGCCTGTGTGTGCGTGGTGGGTGGGTGGGGGCAGGGTTTAGATGGGTGTACGCATTCCTACCCACCCCCCAACCATCAAAACACACTGAGTAACTGCCGTTTTCACTGGTTGATCCATGTATGCTGATGGGTGGGGGGTATACGTTTTTAGCAGGAGCATGCACACCCACCCACCTGCCGTGCCTTTTTATACGAGACTCACCCACGCATAAACACCCAGATTTCTGGGTATTCATGCATGGGTGTGTCTCGTGTAAAAAGGGCCCCAGTCTCAGCTCAGCTGCTCTGTGGTGAGAGAGAGCGGGATATAAATTTTGTAAATAAATAAATAAACCTCCTGGGCTCATTGTTACTTTGCACCTGTTTCCCTTTGGAGGTCCAGTAGACAAGTGTTCTGGAGAGTTATATCTATTCCACATTAACTAGATAGGGATTAGGGTGGGTGGGTTT
>QEPC01015106.1:762606-772690 GCA_003113815.1 Sphenodon punctatus | reverse complement strand
CCAGCACCGTCCCCAACGTCTCCCCGGAAGCTTTTATTAACCAGGACGGGCACGGATCCAGTTGACAACACGTGGCCCTCACAGACCCCAGGACATCCACCACATCGGCCGGCGTCACTTCCCGAAACTCTCCCCACAAAGATGGGGTTAGGGTAGGGTTTTTAAAGGGAATTTCATGTATTTTGTATTTTTTATATTGTAAAACCTCCTGAGCCGTTGGGAAGGGTAGAGTAAAAGTTTGAATGAATTAAAAACAGTAAGGAGTCCTGGTGGAATTTGTGGGAGGAAAATGTGAAAATCTGGTATTCCTCCCAATGTAAAATTTTCCAACAATTAAAAGATTGACTTTACCTTCAGGGAGTCCTCATTTTAGAAAAAACAACCTTAATTGTGAACAAAATTATTCTCAATTGCTTTGTGTATGAAAACTTGTTTTTTTTTCTCCCTTTTGAATTTGTTTTTTGAAATAGTAATAGCTGAAGGCTATGTCTTACTTGCTGTTACTTTGGTAAACGTGTTAATTTAGATTTTGATTATGGTGTTGATATACTTTTTCCCCCCTGAAATGTACTGTTTCTAGTTATTTTGATGCTTTAGTGATACTTAGAGTTTTGAGTTTTTTATATTCATAGAACCAAGAATTTAACATGTGGTTTGTATTCTTTGAAAAATAATGATGTGAATTTCTTTTAGTTCATTTAGGTGTACCCTGACAAATATTCCACAAACTCAGGCTTTGCTAAACAAAGCTAAACTTCCTTTGGGGTTGCTGCTACATCCCTTCAGAGACCTAACGGTAAAATTCTATTTATTTATTTATTTATTCAGTAATTTATATCTCGCTCCCTCCAGCCCTACGGCAGCTCGGGACGGCTCATAGGATATGAGATTTTAAACATTTTTTCCCCCTCCTGTAGTGGTTTGCTTTGTGGTGTTTGTCTAGGCATGTAAGTTCAGTTTCAATAGTAATGGCAAGAGGTATACACTCACAGTTTTAAAGTAGAATTTATCTTAGCTCATTAAATTCGTTGTCAGTTTATCAAACCTTAAGTTTTGTACCCTTCGTGAAGCTAGATGTGGCGTTTGATAGTTAAGGTGAACAAACAGATTTACAACAGATAAAGCACTTATTTCTTTTTACAACAGATAATGCTCCTTTATTTTAGTGTAGCTGGAATGATTTAAAACAGAATAGAAAATATTGCTTTATCAGCTTTATTCTTTATAAAGCCTTTGACCTTTTTTCTAAAAAAAAGGTCTTGAGCTTTTTTCTAAAAAAAAAAAAAAAAGGTTGCATTAGTGTTACATGACAATTTAAAATACTTTAGTAGATTAACTGTGTTGGTTTTAAGGGTGGTTACCTACATTGGGGGTGGGGACTTATGAGAGACAAACTTGCAATGGGGAAACTTACGGTTGCTCTGAACGTGAGCGTGGAGGGTAAAAGGATTGAGTGAGTCTCACGTTGGATTCAATCAAGGATGACAGGGCTGGATTTTGATAACCTGTCATCCACGAATGAAACCAATGTGAAAATCGCCTGCTGATGCTTTTCATGTCTCGGCAGTTTCTTCCCCGCTCCCTCCTGTAACATGGGCAAGTACCCTAACTGAATAATCACTGCTAAAACACTGGAATTGCAGGACTTGCAGCTTTATACACATCATTCCATTTTTTGTTGCTGCTATGTTTTGTGTTCCTACAATCTGTTTTGATATGTGCTTAAATGAGTTAATAGGACAAAGTAATGGATACATGCTTTCAGTACTACTAATTACATTTAATTTTTATTTATTATTTTTATTTTTCAAATTTATATCCCGCCCCCTCCTGCAATTACATGATTCTCTTAATTTGATAGTTTTTGCAATTTTGGTTTTTGCAGTAGCTTCTTATCTCAAGGTAATGGAAGATGTAACTTGCTATAGATCTTAGTTTCTAAGGTGCTTTTGGTAGGGGGAGATGTTTATGAAGCATTGAAAGATTATTTTGTATAACATAAGAACCTAGTTCTTTAAAATGTGATAACTGTGTGTTCCAATTTTTCATTTTTTTACTTTTTAGCAATTGCCCGTGATAACATCAAGCACCATTGTGAGATGCAGATCTTGCAGAACATATATCAACCCTTTTGTTTCTTTCATTGATCAAAGGAGATGGAAATGTAACCTGTGCTATAGAGTTAATGATGGTAAGTTTTGTAACAGCAGCCATAACTACATAATAAATAACCTGTTTGGAATTGGTATCAATAACTGATGCATCTTTTTAGATTATTTCTGAGGTTTTGGCATTCACGTAATAGTTCAGAATCGAACTTCAACCGACCACCCAAAGATTCGGGCACCCCAGATGAATCAGGGGGAGCCTGAATTGATCCGACCTGGTTTAGGCATCATCGATGCCCAAATGGGACTCGATGGGCTGCTCCATTGCACTGGCCTGCCTTTGAAAGTGGCATACCCTGGCCAGGTCCTGTCACTTTGAAAGCTGCCCTCCCTACATTTCCTTTCAGCTGAAAGGTGCTGGAGCGGAGCACCAGCTCGCCTTTGAAATCAACACCCCTCCCCAGCTAGAGCACTGCAGAGCTGGGCTTTGTAGCACTCCCAGTGGGGATTGCCAGTTTCAAAGGGTAATGCTCGCATTTTGGGGCATCAAGCACCTGATTGGTCATCGGGTGTCCAGAAATGCGGGCATTACCCACAGGTACCAATTTTAGTAACTCTAGCTCAGAACCGCTTATGTTTTGTCCAAGAATGGGCTCTCATGTGACTTGCCAGAATCCTGAAAGCACCTTACCAGGTTTGGACAATCTGTACTGAAAGTTAAAGAAACTCTTCATTCCTGACCAGTACAATAGTACATGATTAATCGAAGGCTATAAGCAATACCACCAGCAGTCAAGGAAACTTCCATCAGTGCAGAACTGTATACATCAGTACAAGTTTCTGTAGGCCACACTATTGACACTATTATCAGTACCTAAACATACTTCATTGGCCATAAAACAGTTACTCTTGTGTACAGTTGTTTACTGATTAGGTTTTACAGCATTTTTAATCTTTGCTTATTTGCATGGTTTTTAAATGTTTATTATCTATCTTGTTACTGTTTGAATTTAAAATAATCAGTCGTATTTTATGCTCAAATGGTCAGTGCATTTGTCAGGGAATAATTGACATTAGATTAATTATTTTTTAGTTCCTGAAGAATTTATGTACAACCCTCTGACACGATCCTATGGGGAGCCTCACAAACGGCCAGAAGTCCAAAATTCTACAGTGGAGTTCATTGCTTCTTCAGATTACATGGTAAATATATACTTTTAAATGTGAGTTTAACACCCATGAAAAGTGCTTGAGGTAAGAGTCCTGTTTGTTGATCATATGTTACAAAAGTGGGCATTGAAAATATCTCCATACCTCCCCTTGAATCTGCCTCAATTCCAACTTGAAGAGATCACCCTTAGGATTGAGGAAAGAGATGTCTCAGATCCCATTTGAATCTTTGTGTCTGAGACATGACAATAAAAGTGTTGATTAGGCAATCTAATCTGTTTTTTTGCCTGTGTTTGCTACAACACAGAAATAATTAGGACTAGTTGCTGATCAAATACAAGATATTGATATTTTCCAGAGATAAGTCTCATCATTTCCCACCTGGATTCCTTCCTTTTAATAATATAAATAACTAGGAAGCCATTAGTAGCTGTGGTGATGGACATCTTGACTGCCGTGCTTTATGACAACTGAGCCTTACATAGGTTTCTGATAAGTTAAAATTTTCCTACATTAGTTAGAAGATTCAGTACCGGTTACTTTAAATCAATCTACTATAAGGACTGAATAGGCTGCATATCAAATGCAGGAGAGTGTCAGGTATTGGGGTACGGGATGGTGGGCTGCTGGGTGGGGGGCTAGGGGTATGAAGGGAAACGTGAGGGAGGGGCGGCGGGGCGTTGACACTCCATGTAGCGGCCCCTTTGGGAAGACTGACCTGAACCCTGCAAACCTGCCTGTCCCATTAAGTAATAGAAGGGACGAGGGCTATCTTCCCCATAGCTCTGCCCCTGTGACTGACCAAGAGACAGACAGTCAGGTGCTGGATCAGCTGATACCTATTGTCCCAGAAACCAGCATCACTCCACCTGTGCGTCGATCAGCTAGATTGCAGGCGTGGCTGGGGAAGGGGGAGGAGTCTCCCTTATAAAAGGCAGTCAGATCTGCTTAGCCTTGCTGGTGATCAGTTCTCTGTGAGACCGGCCCCCTTCTATCTCCTGTGTGGATTGCTGTTGTTGCCTTGTGTTTGGTATTGCTTCCTTGAGTGTGTGTGTGTTACTGAAAGTCTGTGTGTTTCCTCCCAGATTCACTACCTATTCCTGTGATCCTGAGTGAAGTCCTAGCCCCTCCTTGGGCCTTCCTTTGGGGCCTGACCCCCGCCTCCTAGACCTGCCCCCCTTACCCTGCACTCCACCAATTCCCTTACCCTGTGTGCATGAAGGAGTGGAGTCCTGTTTATCAGGGTGAGACCACCAGTGCTCTATGATAAGTCCGGTCCATCACAAGCTTTTACTTGATAGTTACACAAACCTTAATGGACTACTGAGAGCTTTGTCAGCTACAAAGCGTATTTTGAGGACTCTGTATGGGTGAGTATCCCCTTTCTTTCCCACCAAACCCTGACAGAGTATCATAACATGGAGAACATGCTTTGATCAAAATGGTGTTTGAGAGGAAACCATTTTACATAAAGAACTCAAACTGAATAGTCAGGCTGGATGTTTCGGTCTTCCCCAAGAACAAACATGTCCTGATAAACTTAAGATCATTAATCAGGGTTGTGTATTAGAGCCAACTGCTGACATGTGTGCACCGATTGCCCCCCCCCCCCACTCCTATTGAATACCAAAACAAAAAACTTTACAGTTTAAAAAATCCTTAAAGGCAGAACCATTTCCCAAAAACAAAAACTTTCCTCTTCAAAAACATTTCACAAAATAAATTTTACCCTAACTTAAACTCCAAAAGACATGAAAATTAATTACAATTGCAATTCAAAAAACATTTTAACAACATATATTACCAAAAAAATTAAATGCCAAATAGCATGAAAATTATTTACACTTTTTTAATCTATATTGCACAACATACCTTCTATGGCCCTAGGTCCGTTTATTCGGACCCAGGGAGCATTCTCCCTTCCGACCAGTAGGAGGCAGCACTGACTTTCGACTGGGCATGCGTAGGGAGAGCGCGCCCTCGCTTCCCCAGTCGAAAGTCTGCCTCCGAACTGATAGGCAGCGCAGCACGGGGGCTCCGCTCCCCAACGACTTTCGTGCCTCCCTTCTACCGTGCGGCAGTAAGGGGAGACTGAGGATTTTCAGAGGCTCCAGATGAGCGCTCTGCAGGCCATGATGGGGGTGCTGGCCCGCATTGAAGCGAACCAGAAAAAAGCCCAAAAGCGGAGGGCCTCTCCCCCCAGGGGAGCCTTTAAGGGAGCCTCCAGGCAGGCGAGTAAGGGCAAGCAGAAGGCTGGCCCGCAAAAAGCAGTTAGGAAGAAGGGTCCTTCCCTCCGCGAGCTCCTGGGTTCCTCCTCTGGGAGCGAGCAGGACGCTGCCCCCTCGGAGGAGGGGGAGCTGGAGGAGTCTTCCTCAGACCAGCTAGAAGCCCTTCAGCCTCCACCTCGCAAAAGGCACAAAGTTCAGTCCCCACCGCGGCCTTCCTCGGAGGAAGCCGTGTCAATGGAGGGGGAGTATTCCTCGGCAGGGGACCAGCAGGAAGCCCCAGAGTGGGAGGCTATCCTGAGTGCGGGTCACAAGGAGGCAGGCAGGGAGCTGCCCTCCGTACAGGGCCCTAAGCTCCTTAAGAGGGCCCAGAGGGTGCTGCGGATCACCCCAAGCTCCCGAAAAACAGGGGAGTCTGATTCCTCGTCCTCCGAAGAGGACTCTGATAGGGAGTACATCCCTAAGCTCTCCAGGGGGCATAAAGGGGTGGTACTGGACCGGGCTTTCGAAAAGATTATTAGGGCCCAATGGAGGCGACCCACTAAGGTGGCTAAGCTCTCCAAAACTCAACAGGCCCTCTATGGGTTCTCTAAGCAGAGCGACCCTATTTTCAAGACCCCTAGAGTGGATGCTGCAGCCGCTTCCCTAGCCCGCCAATCAGTTTTTCCATCTTCGGAGGACCTTCTCCCGAAGGATCCCACCGATAAGGGCATTGAGATAGGCCTCCGTAAAAACTATGAGGCCCTGGCTAACACTTTACAGATGGCCACCACAGCAGCTTATGCTTCTCGGGCCATAATGAAATGGTTTAAGCTGTCTAACGACCCTGCCATTTCTGAGACCATGTCGTGCAAGCTGGCGGCGAACGTCACCCTCGCCCATGCTTTCTTAATGGATGCCTCAGCAGACATGGTTACCTGGGCGGCATGGGGAATGGCGGCTAACATGGCAGCTCGCCGCCACCTCTGGCTGCGGTCGTGGCGTGCTGATTCACACGCCAAGAATCTCCTCGTCCACGGGAATTTCCGGGGCCATAAACTTTTTGGCCCGGCTCTGGATAAGGCCCTTGCTCAAGCATTGAGTAAGGATAGAAAGCACACGCTCTACCAAATGCAACCCTTTAAGACCTTTTTTCGTCCCTTCCACAAGCCCAATCAGAGCTACAAGCGGCCTTACTCATCCTACCAACCCTGGTACAATCAGCAGCGAGGCAGGGGGCAGAGGGGACGTGGTGCCAAAACAGGCAGTCCAGCAGTCCAAGCTAGCTCGTATAAGCGACCGAGCTCTCCCGCCCGCAGACAGGATTCCTGACTCCTGCAGTTCTTCCTTCCCCGACTCCGGGCGGTTGGGGGGAAGGCTCCTTTGCTTCGCGGAGCAATGGAGCAGAACTGTGTCCGATGCCTGGGCCCTTCAAACTGTAGCAAGGGGGTACGCCGTGGAGCTCAAGGCCCAGCCAAAACAGTTTTTTCGCCTATCCCCCAGATCTCGCATTCCCAGCAAGCACCGGGCAATGCTATCAGAGCTCCACAGGCTCGAGACTATAGGGGCAATAGAGAGGGTGCCGTGTCACCAACGGGGGCAGGGGCTTTACTCTCTTCTGTTTCTAGTCTTGAAGAAAAGCGGAGAGTGGCGTGCGGTGCTGGATCTCAGAAGGCTGAACAGGTGTGTCAAGCGGCAGAAGTTCAAAATGAAGACTGTCGTCCATCTCGCTCGCCATAGCGCAAAACGACTGGCTATGCTCCATCGATTTGAAGGACGCGTATCTGCATGTCCCTATCCTGCCAGCCCACCGCCGCTGGCTCCGCTTTGCGTATGATGCCCAGCACTGGCAGTATCGCGCCCTTCCGTTCGGCCTCGCCTCAGCCCCACGAACATTCACGAAGCTATTGGTTCCCCTCGTGGCAAATCTGCGCCTGGAGGGCATTGCGATATTCCCCTACCTCGATGACGTGTTGATTCGAGCACCATCCAGGGAGCTGGCCACCCTGCACCTGCAGCGCACCATTCTTTACCTCACAGAGCATGGGTTTCAGGTAAATCTCGCCAAGAGCCACATGGAACCCACCCAGCAGCTCGAACACCTGGGAGTGATTTTCAACACCCGGCTGAACTGGGTTTTCATTCCGCCCGCCCGTCAGAAAAAAATCAGGGGGCTCATAGCTCGCGTGAGGTCGCAACCGCAAGCCTCCCTCCAGTCCTTGATCTCCCTGCTCGGATCAATGATCGCATGCACTTGCCACCTGCAATGGGCGCACTTTCATGCTCGTCCCCTCCAACGGCTTCTCCGTCCGTGGCAGCTGGAGATCATCAACAGGGTCCCCATGGCCTTACCAGTGCAGGACAACATCATTCGTTCGCTCAGGTGGTGGGAAGCCCCAGACCGCTTTCTAGAGGGCGTACCCCTGATGGAGCCACCCAAGGTAGTTCTGACAACGGATGCCAGCCTGTCAGGTTGGGGGGCGCACATCGGGACCAACCGGGCCCAGGGAATGTGGTCGGCCGAGGAGGCAGACAACAGCATAAACTGGCTGGAGTTGAGGGCCATTCGTCTCGCATTGATCAGCTTCCTGCCGATCCTGGAGGGCCGTCATGTAGTGGTGTTCACCGACAACACGAGCGCCATGGCTTACGTAAATCATCAGGGCGGGTCACGGTCAAACTCGCTACACAGGGAAGCATCCCGCCTTTTCAAGTGGGCAGAGCACCATCTTCTATCCCTGTCAGCCCTACACATCCGGGGGTCGAAAAACATCGAGGCGGACTGGTTGAGCTGGCGGACGCTGGACCCGGGGGAATGGTCGCTGAACTCGACCGCTTTCCAGCTGATCACAGACACGTTCGGACAGCCACTGGTCGATCTGTTCGCCTCCCCGACAAACCACAAGCTAGCACGCTACTTCACCAGGCACCCCTGCCACAAAGCGGAGGCCACCGATGTTCTCAGTCAGGTGTGGCCACGGGGTCTCCTGTACGCCTTCCCTCCATTTCTGCTCATCAGCCGGACACTGCACAAATGCAAAGCGCAGGGGGCCACAGTCATTCTGGTGGCGCCTTATTGGCCTCACCGGCCTTGGTTCCCGGACTTGCTCTATCTATCGCAGGGGCACAGCCTCACCCTCCCGGTCTCACCTGACCTTCTGACACAGGGACCCGTGACCAACTAGCAGCCAGAATTCCTGAAATTGACAGCCTGGCACTGCGGGAGATGGGCTATTCAGACGCTGTCATTGGTACACTGATAGCGGCCAGGCGAAAATCTACCAGGCGCATATACCAGTGCACCTGGAGGGTCTTTGTGGGATGGTGCAGAGCTAGGAGGTTTCCCCCACTATCTCCTTCAATTCCTCAGGTGTTACAATTCCTCCAGGAGGGTCTGGACAGAGGTCTCCGCCCTAACACTCTGAGTAGACAATTAGCGGCTATAGACAGCATAGGGGCATCCGGCAAGGCCAGGGTTTCTCCCCATCCCCATGTTAGGCAGTTCATCAGGGCAGCCAAACGTCTCTCGCCGCCAGTGGTGCATAGGTTTCCTAATTGGAATTTGAACCTCGTGCTTAAGGCTCTTACAGGGCCCCCGTTCGAGCCTCTGCATCACGTTTCGTTATTCTTCCTATCCATCAAGGTGGCTTTTCTGATAGCAATTACCACTGCTAGGAGGGTTTCAGGGCTGGGGGCACTGTCTATTGACCCGGCCCTCTGTTCCTTCCGGAAGGAGTCTGTAGTGCTCCGCCTGGATCCGGCCTTCGTACCCAAGGTCTCCTCCCCTTTCCATTTAGCACAGGATGTAATCCTGCCCTCATGCTGCCCCCGTCCGCACCACCCGCTGGAAAAGCGGTGGCATTGCTTGGACGTGCGTCGGGCTCTGAAAATCTATATGATGCGATCCGCTCCTTTTCGACGCTCCTCGAGTCTCCTTGTGGGTTACCATCCACGCCACAGGGGCAAGAGGGTATCTAAAACAGTCATAGCGGGCTGGAGTTGAACTCGACCGCTTTCTCCAAAGCCTATAAGGCGTCGGGGCTACAACCTCCTAGTCCGATTCTAGCACACTCCACTCAGAGTGTGGCCACCAATTCGGCCTTCCGTTCCAGAGCCCCCTTAGCTGAAATTTGCAAGGCGGCTACCTGGAAAAGCCTGTAGCAAGGCTTTTCCAGGTAGCCACCTGGAAAAGGCATTATAAAATTGACGTTTACTAGGCATTATAAAATTGACACACAGCATTCCGCAGAGGCCGCCTTCGGCAGGCGGATTTTCCAAGGGGTCATGGGTACTAGCCAAACTGGGCCCTCCCCTACCAAATAAACACTACTGCTTTGGCACCTCCCTGGGTCCGAATAAACGGACCTAGGGCCATAGAAAGGGCAATTGGGATTCTTACCAGTGAATTGCCCTTCTGTGGCCCTCCAGGGAGTTTATTCGGCCCGCCCGGGCTATATTTTAAGTTTGGGTCTCCCAAAGGGTTTGGGGGGTTCAGCCCTTTCCAGGGGCCCCTGTTCAGCTAACCCCGAGGTTTCGGGAAAAGTTTTTGTTGTTGTTTCAGCTCCAGTTCCTCAGCTTGGATACTCCTGGGGAAGCGAGGGC
>QEPC01015106.1:708984-761729 GCA_003113815.1 Sphenodon punctatus | reverse complement strand
CACGGTGACAGGCACCCAAAACCCCACTGACAGCACAGGTCACCCGACAGCAACACAGACACCCCAAGTCATAGGGGCCCCCACAGGGACGGAGCACAGTCACAGGGGGAGGGCAACCAAGCCGGGGAAGGCACCGAAGCAGTCTGAGGGAAGTCCAGGCGGCAGGGATCCCACGCGCTGATGCAAAGGCATGGCCGGGGACGGAGGCGAACTGGAAGGCGAGCGGAACAGAGGCAAGCGACCTGGCCAGAGCAGCCATGAGGTCGGAACAGCAAGGGGTGAGCAGCCAGTGCCCTGAGCCGGCAGGGGAGCCAACAGCCATGGCATCGAAGAGACGGGGCCTCTCAGCCAGCTGCAGGGGGTCAGGAAGGGGCCCAGGACAGGCAGGTCCAGCTATGGGGATGCGGAAGGTCCAGCTCTGGGGGACGCCAGGCAATCCAGGGTGCGGGAGTACCGGGGTAGCACAGCCAGTCATGGTCCAGCAGGCAGAGGGTCTGAACACCAAGGAGTGAGTGGCTCCTCGTTCCCATGTGAGCTGGGAAGGGAAGCAGGGGAGCTCCAAGGACATGCGATGAGGCCGTGGGCCGCAACAAGGGATGGCTAGCGAGCGATGCGTGGGGAGCAGACCCAGCACAGCTGCATGAACAGAGCGTGCAGGCCGTTCAGCAAGCACTGATACCAGGGAGGTGATGAAAACAGGCAAGCAGCTGTGGAACGACAAGATGCGGGCCTGGGGCAGGAGTCCCCATGGCGGGAGCGCAGGTGCACCCACCTACGAACTGCAGGCCAGCCTGCGGCGGCAGGCAGGCGGGCGGGCGAGGGCGGCTAACACAGGTGTGCTGGTCCCCTCCCCCAGGTAAGAGGGTGGGGCACTGTGCAGGGGCGGGCCTGGGAGATGGGCTGGAGAGCCGCGCACCGGACCGCACCCTCGGCACGCTTCACCATGGACACGGGCCGGAGGGGTGCATGTTGGATGCACTTGGCCCTATGTGCGGAGTGGTACTGGGCGCACACCAATCTCATGGGCCTCTCCACTGACTTGCTCTACCTGGGCGCCCGCATCCGGGGCTGCCTGGCCAGGAACGCTGTCGCAGCCCGGCGCGCCCACTATGGGCGCCAGTGCTCCCTGGCCTGGCTCAGGCCCCTGTGGGTGTCAGAGGCGTACCAACAGGCCCTGCGCCTCGCCCGAGGGCGGGCAGCTGACCTCAGGGAGGCAGCCAGCTGACACCACTGGCACCAGGCTGCCATGGGAGGCGCTGCCAGGCTCGCTATGCCCACGCAACGGCGGCTCTGGGTCACGGAGCGGGCAGAGGAGTGGTGGGCCGGGGCCCTGGCTCGGTGGGATGATGCAGCTTGGAGGGCACACTTCCGCATGGACAGGCGGTGCCTCCTGCGCCTTCAGAGCTGTTGGTGCCCTGACTGGAGTGGCAACGCACCGCCATGGGCTCCCCCATACCTGTGGTCCAGCGCGTGGCCATTGCTGTCTGGGCACTGGCAACACCAGATTCTGTGGCACAGCACTTCAGTGTTGGGGTGAGCACCGTAACGGGTATCCTCCGGAACGTCTGCGAGGCAGTGGAGGACGGGCTCCTGGACCAGGCGATCCAGCTGGTGGACCAGGAGGCTGTGCTGGCCAGCTACGAGGCTGGGGGCTCCCCCAAGCTGTGGATGATACCCACATCGAGATCCTCCGTCCCTCCAATGGGGAGGCTGTGGAATACATCAATTTTATTTATTTATATTATTTATTTTATAAATTTGTACCCCGCCCCTCCTGCAAGCAGCCCGGGGCAGCTTCCAACAATAAAATAGCGTACATAACAACAATTTAAAACCATCAATAATCATACAAAACATTAAAACAGGGCTCAGGATCAACCAGCACGGGTACCATTCTCTCCAGCTCCAGGCGGTTGTGGACCACCGGGGCCGGTTCATAGACATCTTCACCAGCCACTCCGGCCACAGCCACGATGCCCAGATTCTGACCATCTCACCGCTCTTTGCCCGGATGTACAGGGGGGACTTTGCCGACATGAGGATGTCCAGGATCGAGGGGGTGCTGATGCCCCCCTGTATACTGGGGGACCCGGCCTATCCTCTTCTCCACTGGCTCATTAAGGCGTACCTGGTCCCCAGGAACCCTGTGGAGGCGCTGTTCAACTCCCGCCTATGTGCCTCAAGGACCGTGGTCAAGAGGGCCTTCAGTGCTCTCAAGCAGCACTGGAGGTGCCTTGCAGGTCGGCTGGACTTCGCTGTGGAGACCTCGGCCCTCATGATTAGTGCCTGCTGTGACCTGCACAACATCTGTGAGACTGATGGGGCAGCCTTGGCATTCCCCGTGCCCCGGCGGCCACCAGGACCCGTGCTGCTGTATGTGAATGCTGAGAACCCGAGGGAGTACCCCTATGCCTAGCGGATCCGTGCTGCCCTGACTAGGCATATCACCAGTGATGTCAGGGCCTGAGCCTGCGGGCCATACCCTCAGCCAGCCCCACTTGACATTGCGCCTTACCCTAGGCGCTGCCCCCAGGCCCTTTCCAAAGCAGATTGCTGGGCAATAAAGGTTATGGTTGGATACACCCATGCGCTTATTGCACATCATGTGCCCCGTCACCCTCCCACTGCTTCCTGGGACACCCCCTCGGCTGCCCTGCAGGCGCCATGGAACTCTGGGAGCTTCCCTCATCCCCACTGTCGGTCTCCCCGACTGTGTCCTGGGAGGCCTCCGTGTCCGGACTGGCCTGTGTGGTGTGGATGGGGGGCAGGGGTGGTGCCAGAGGGGGCCCCCTGGGTGGCTGCTCCCTGTGGAGGCCAGGTGGGACCGGGAGGCAGATACGCGGGCCCTGTGGGCGTGCCGGTGGTTGGGGCAGCGGTGGGGGCACCGCGGGGGCTGGCCGAGACGCTGGGCCTGTTAAGATGCTGGGGGGAGCGGCCGCCATGACGTACGCACTCATGGTCCCTGCATGCAGCAGTGAGGTGCCTATATTCAAGGACCAGCCCATCTTCCTGGTGTGCTCTGCTCCCAGACAATCAATGGCTTGCCGGAGCAGCCCCAATATCTCCATCTGCCTGCTGTGCTCCCGGTGCTCCCGCCTCCTTCCCAGGCGCCAGTCCCTGGCCTCCGCATGCTGAAGGGTCCTCTCAGTGGCCACCTCCATGTGGTCGATGGACGCTATCATCCTCTCCCCCTGCTCAGTGCTGGCCCGGACTATGTTCTCCGCCAGGTCCTCCTTCCGGTGCCTTACCCATGCCCTGTGCTCCTGCATCCGCTGTACTGGGGCCACAGGGTCGTCTGGTGGGGGCCCTGCTGGGTTCTATGGTGGGAGCAGATGGGGGAGCGTTAGTTGGGCTCGTTCGCATGCCACAGCTAGCCTCGGACCGCCCTCTCAGTGCTCCCCTGTTGCAGCCCCCCCCCCCAATGGTTGTATGTGAATGCTGGGGGGTCCGCCCAGACACGGTACTGACTCCGGCTGCTGCTGTGGCAGGTCCTCCCTGTCCCCCTTGCCTGGCGGTCCCGTGTGCACCTGTTGGGGGCCAAGGTGGGGGGTTGCGTTACCCCTGCATGGGCCTGGTCTCCGTCCCACCCTCCCCCTGGCACCTGGGGCCGGCCTGCTGCGCCTGCCCACCCTGTGTACCGTGTCTGGGCGGACCCCCATTCACTCCGGCCCCTCCCCACATTCTTGGGGGCCGTGGCAATGGCCCCGTACCCCCCACCCCCTGGTCCTCCTCCCATGGTCGGTGTTCCTTCCCAACTGCTTGTCTACCCTCAATGTCCATCTCGGATCCCTCGGAGGCTGGCCCCTCTGTGTGACTGTGTTCCCCCTGCGTCCACTGGCTGAGGGTGACCAGTGTGCCGGCCTCGGATCCGCCCGAGTCAGACTGTGGGTGCGGGTTCCTGGTGCCGGTTCGCGAGGGGGGCCTGCTGCTCCCTGAGATCCTGGGATGTTCCTCTGGGTGGGCTGGGTCCCCGGAGTTGGTGCCTGCATGCGGGGCTGCCATGGGTGGGGGCACATCCACCCGTTCCCTGTCCTGGACCACTGCGCTCCCCACAAGTCGTGGAGTGACAATGGAGCCCTTGAGGTGCGGTCCAGGGCATCGTAGTAGGGGTTGGTCCGTGCTCCATGTCTGGACTGCAGGTTATTGTCTTTTATGGCCTTGTACCCCCTCTTTAGCTCCTTGACCTTGGTGCGGCACTGGGCCACGGTCCTGTGGTGCCTCGCTGCTTCCATGTCTCGCACGATGTCCGTATACACGTGCTCATTCCTCAGGTTCATGGCTAGCTCCACCTGGTGCTCTAGGGACCCCCAGATCCATATGAAGTCAAGCGTTTCCTTGTGCCCCCTCGCTGGTACCAGCATCTCCCGCAGGTGCCCTCCTCCTCTTGCGGGTCCCCCTCCTGCTGTTCCTTCGTCTCCGCCGGTCTCCTCCGGGGGCTTTGGCTCCCAGGCCCATTTCTGGATCTGTGGGTCGTAAAGGGGTGGGGGGGGGGTTCGGTGCTTCGTTCCTTCAGACCCGCCTCCCTGCCCCCCTCCCGCTGAGCACCCCTCTCCGTGCCCCTGTCCCGCTGTGTGGGCCCTCTCTCGCTCTCCTTACCTGTTTCCCGGGTGCCTCCGTCCCCATGCCGGTTGTTCCCTCTGGGGCGGGCTGCCCTGGCTGCTGCTGCTCCGCCACCACCTCCTCTTCCCTTGCTTGCTTGCCCTCCGCTCTCCTCTCCCTTCCGCCTTGCTCCATCCCGCCACATTCCCCTACTGCTGTGTGCCCTTTAAATCTCCCTCCCCGGTCTGTGGTGTTGCCAGGCAGCAATGCTGCGTGCTTTCACCACGGCTGGGGTTCATTTTGTTTGATCACGCCCGGTGGTTGCCATTCAGTCGTTACTTTTTGCAGTTTCCCAGTGGGAATCTCTTTGACCACACTTCCGGGGATGGTCCCGTCCCGACCTCTGGAACCGTGGTTGGGTCTGACCCCCACAGGTAGTTGGCTGTGGTGAACATCTGGATAACACCGATCGGATCTCAGACTACAAGGCTGTGAAGTCTCAGGGCTCAACTCATCCAGGGGAAGGAGATATTCATGGTTCAAAATCATCAGGACTCAGTGCATTTTAACCACCAGCAATTAACTTTCAGATCCTTTATACCTTTTTATTTTCTGGGTGGATGATCTTCAGATTTTGCATGTATGATGGTCCTCACAAGTATAAGCCATGGATAAATTTTCAGAACTGTAGCTCAAGCGGTTTCCTCAATTTCGGGGCTTCAGCAGTCCCCTAATGGATGGTTCTGCCTTTAAGTTTTCAGGGCTCTTTGGCCCCGTCATGGGATTGAGTGTGGTTCACTGTGGTTGACTGTGATCGCGTAACGTTGGAAATTACCCATGGTCATCATTTCATTGTATAAAGTGTATACAATGTCTATACATGTAAAGGCAGTTTGAAAAAAATGTTCGTAGGCAACTTGGCAGCCCAAGCAGCCCAGTTTGGACCCACCCATCAGGTTTTCCATTCCCCTGCCACCCCAGCTACAGAGGGGGCAACAGCCACCATGAATTTATAGTCTTCATAAACATCCAGCCTAGGACAGTAACCGCATCAGAGACAGCCCCAATGCCTAGCAATGGCAGCAGACACCTCCCCACAGGGAGATCTTTGCTAGGGAAGAAAGCAGGTCTTGTTCTACCTCGGGAAGATCTCCTTGTACCTCCAAACAGCTTTGCCCACTGCTGTGTTTGCAGCTAATCAGCCCATTTCCCCTTTTGGTACGACAGCAGAGAGAGAGGAAAGGTAGGGAATAAATGTTCCCAACTTTCAAACCCAGGGATTGCTGGGGTGACTGCCAGTGGTCCTAGGGGTAGTTTAGTTTTTCACTGGTGTTCTGCACTCAGTGTAAAAGCAACCTGAAAGATCACTGCCAGACTATAGCCTCTAGGCCACTTGCAGCAGACACTAGCTCAAGGCTGCCTAATGGGAGCTGTGTCTCGAGCATTCAGGGAAACAGCAGCAGATTAGACACAGCCAGATTCACCTCCCTTTGGACTAGCAGCCTGGAATGTGCCATTCTTTGCAACCTCGCTCTTGACAAGAAGGTGCCTAATGTAATCCTTCCAGCAAGAGCTTTTCTGCTCTGTGCCACAAATAAAAAGAAGCCTGCTCCTCTGATTGAGGTTCCCTGCCCACAAAGGGACAGTGATCTTAAGATGCACCCCTACCATGGGCATGTTTGTAGTTGTTGTACTAGCCTGGATTTTGATACCATTTAAACTATGCATTTTTTAAAAAATGAATGCTATATAATCATTGCAAAAAAACACAGAAGGAAACCCCTATTTGCCTCTTTTTTTTTTTCTTGGATCTGAGCTCACACACCGACTGATTCTTGTGCTGAATGTAAAGGAGGCAGAACTGCCCTCTCAGGAGCTTTATACATACGTCTGTAAATCTGATCCAGTTAGATCTTGGCTTTGCGTGTTTCCTGAAAAGGTGGGGCTGCTAGTTTAATGCTAAATGCTTTGTGCTCATCGTGATTTGCACAAACAAACAAGGAAGCAGTAGTCTGGGTAGATTATAACATCACCTAAACAGATCTTTGTGTGTCTTCTGTAGCAGAATTGCTTACAGATTTATTTATTTTTATGAACAGGATATGAGGGTGAAATTTCACCAGACAGAATCTGTTTCTCCCTCTGTCTCCTGTCAGTGATCCGTTGGGTAGCTCTGCGAATGACCGTCAGGAGGCAGAAGAAGAAGAAACGTTCTGCGCATGCATGGAGCCGCCCGGCCATTTTACTTCAGTCTTTTCTTCTGCCTTCGGCCGTCAGAGGTGTTTTGCGGCTTCTCCCGACCCGCGCAGAAAGGACAGCAAAACTTTTTTTTTTTTTTTAAAGGAACAAGAGTCTAGCGGGGTGTGAAGGGCGGCGACCCTCCCTTTCCACGTATAGGGAGGCTCATGCTAGTGCCCGCCAGGTTGCCGTGCAAAGTGCCCGGGAACCGGGGAGCAGCCCAACTCCGGGGAGAAGAGGCACCGCCTACCCCAGCGGCTTGATAGCCGCGGAGTCACCCTCCAGCAAAGTCTCCCCCCCGCTCAGGGCCCTGACACCGTTCGGCAGGGTCGGGCCAGACTGCACCGGGGCTAGATCTACCGACCGCCCCACCACCACGATGAATGGAGCAGGGGCGGGGAAATCACAACAAGCGGCTCCCTCCCAGGAGGGCGACAGGCTTGAGGCTTCTGGCATGGAGGCGAGAATGGACAAGATCCTGTTGGCGCTGGAGCGCCTCACAGAGGTACAGGGCAGAGGGGCTCCAGGTAACCCACTCCCCGTTTTCCTGTCACAGGGTGCTGGGTCAGAGCTGCCCCTTCCCCAGGATCAGGGGTGAGAAGGGACTGTCCTACACTGGGGGGAGCGGAGTTAACCCCTTCCCCTGCAGAGGTGAGAGCGGGTAAAGCCCCACGTAAGGGGAAAGCTAAGGCACACAAGCGTCCTCTAGGGGCATTCCAAAATAGACTCCTCAGAGCTCCACAGTCCTCAGAGGTGGAGAGTGGAGATGAGACCCAGCCAAAGAGAACTCGAGCCCAGGCCACCTCTGAGCTGGCTTCGGATTCGGAACGTGACTGGGAAGATGTGGACGACCTCGACACAGGACAGGGACAGACAGTTTCCCTTACAATATAAGGGGAAGTTTATGTCCCAGGTAATAAAGACGCTCCAGCTCGTAGAGAAGCCTCCCAAGGACATGTCTTCAGATTCCCAGGAAGAGGAGGAACGTGACTATATCCCCTCAATCCATGGGAAAGATGCAGGGTTCCCGTTAGACAAGGCCTTCGAGAGGATGATATTACAGGAATGGAAACACCCTGAAAAGAGTCAGAGGATGAATAAAACTCAAGCGTCTCGGTACTCTGTCTAGAAGGAAGGAACCCCTCTTAAAATATCCCGATGTCAACGCGGCAGCAGTCTCCCTAGCCAAGCAGACCGTTTTTCCTACGGAGGGCGACTGTTACCCTAAAGATTCCACCGATAGAGCCGTGGAGAATGCTCTACGCAGAGGCCTAGAGTTTTCATCCACAGCGATGAGAATTAACGTGATCTCCTCCTGTGTGGCCAGGGCTCTCCTAGTCTGGTTACAGGAGGCCCGGGATCCGAGCATTTCAGACAGAAGGGCACAGGCCTTGTCAGCACGGATCAACTTAGCATCCGCTTTTCTAGCCGATGCAGCTATGGACTCCATGACATGGGCCACCAGATCGGTGGCTAGCTCCGTGTCAGCCAGGCGCAAACTTTGGCTCAGGTCATGGGAGGGGGATGCTACAACGAAGAACCTCCTCACTGCCGCCCCATACAGGGGTTTTAAGTTGTTTGGTATGTGCCTGGAGAAGGTCTTTGCAGATGCCAACGACAAATCGAAGCAAAAGAATTTGCAACAGGTTGGCTCTAAAAGAAAATTTTTTCAGGCCCAGAGGGGCATATAGCTCAGGGTACAGTTCCTCCAGAAGATTCCAGGAACAGTTCAGACATGACCAACCAGGACGATTTTTCGCACGCAGAGGTGGCAAGGGCCAGAACTTCAGGCAAGACAAGCAAAAGCCCAAGGTGTTCACTCAGGGTACCCAAAAGCAGGAGGCATGACTACATAGGGGAGTTAGAGGTAGGAGGCAGACTGCAGAATTTTTCAGACGTGTGGGCGCAGTCTGTTTCAGATGCCTGGGTCCTGCAATCCATAACCATCAGGTACAAAATAGAGCTGAAAGCAAGACCAAGACACGCATTCATGACATCCCCAAAATCAGGACGTATAGAAAAACACCTGGCCATGCTACAAGAGCTTCTGAGACTCGAAAAGATTGGAGCAATAGAACCGGTCCCCCCAGAACAACAGGGGCAGAGATTATACTCCCTCCTCTTCCTGGTGATAAAGAAATCGGGATCCTGGCAAGCGGTTCTGGACCTGAAACGATTGAACAAGGTGGTAAGACACCAAAAATTCAAAACGGAGACGGTAGCTTCAATTTGCCAGACCATCAAAGGAGGAGATTGGCTAGCGTCTCTGGACCTCAGGGACGCGTATCTCCACCTCCCGATTTGGAGGCCGCATCGCCAGTGCCTCCGTTTCTGTTATCAAACCAACCATTACCAATTCAAGTCTCTCCCTTTCAGCCTGTCATATGCTCCGAAGTCATTCACCAAGGTACTAGTCCCGCTAGTGGTGAACCTCCACAAGGAGGGGATTCACGTGTACCCGTACCTCGACGACCTGTTAGTCCGGGCACGGAGTCAGGACAAGACTCAGAGAGATCTCTGCAGAGTCATTCAGTACTTGGGGGACCACGGTTTCCTGGTGAATCGCGACAAGAGTCAGCTGGAGCCAACACACAGAATTGAACATCTCGGTGTATGGATCGATACGATCTCAGGAGCCGCCTACATCCCACTCGACAAACAGGAGAAGATCAGGTCCCGAGTACGGCTCCTAAAACTCCAGAAAAAAGCAAGGTTGAAGACCCTGGCTCAGTTACTGGGCTTAATGGTGTCCAGCACCAAGGAGGTACAGTGGGCAAGGTTCTATCTTTGTCCCTTGCAGCAGCTGCTGCGACCTTTTCAGCGAGAGCTCACCAGAGGACTCAACCCATGGGTCAGGATCCCAAGAACCTTGCCAGGCTCAATGTCTTGGTGGTTAGACCCAACAACCTTCGAGGCGGGCGTGCCGCTAGGGGAACCAGAACGGGCGGTCGTGACAACAGACACGAGCCTGAAGGGATGGTGGGCCCACATGGGAACCACCTCAGTCCAGGGGTTGTGGTCCCAACAAGACAGGAAGCAGAGCATCAATGTCCTGGAACTAACGGCAGTCCGCTTAGCCTTGCAACGACTGGCACTGAACCTCGGCAATGTTCATGTACTGGTGTATACGGACAATATGACGGTGAAAGCATATGTAAACATGCCTATGGCTACGCCAAATAAACCTATTCATTCATTCATTCATATGTAAATCACCAGGGAGGCTCCAGTTCCATCCGGCTACACCGGGAGTCAGTGAGGCTGTTTTCATGGGCCCAAAACAACTTGAACTCATTAAAGGCTCTACACATAAAGGGATCACAGAACGTACAGGCGGACTGGCTAAGCCGCCAGTCTGTGGATCCCCACAAATGGCACCTCCATCCGGAGGTATTCAGGACCCTGGCACAGAAGTTTGGATACGCGAAAGTCGATCTATTTGCGACCAAGGAAAACCGACAGATCAGCTGTTACATGACAAAGTCAGGAGACGTCCAGGCAGAGGCCGTGGACGCCCTCAACCAGAGATGGCCAAGAGGCCTGCTATATTCCTTCCCACCGACACCCCTGTTATCCAAGATGGTAGCAAAAATCTTCAAGGAGAGGGCACAAGTGATTCTGATCGCACCATGGTGGCCAAGGAGGTCATGGTTCTCGGATCTGGTGGAGTTGAGCCAGGAACCTCCAATGCCTCTTCCTTTACGCCCGGACCTACTGGCACAGTGTCCCCTGTTGTGCGACATCCTCTCTATGCTAAGACTAACAGCATGGCACTTGAGTGCGCTGCCTTGAGGAAGGCAGGGTATTCAGAAGCAGTGTTAGCTACCCTGCAACAAGCTAGGAGACCGGCAACTAGAAAGTCCTATGGAGCCACCTGGAAAGTATTTGTGCTCTGGGCAGCAGATAGGGGGATGGATCCATGCCTAGCAGGGATACAGGTCATCCTTCAGTTCCTCCAGGAGGGTTTGGAGAAGGAATTACGACCTAATACATTAGCACATCAGGCGGCTGCTATTTCTTTAGTGCTGCAGTCCTTGTCAAACAGGAGAATCTCTCTTCATAGGCACATCAGACAGTTTCTGAAAGCAGCAAGAAATATCAGTCCTCCAGTAGATGCCCTTCCTGGAGCCTTAGTCTCGTGTTGGACTCTCTAACCGGCCCTCCCTTCGAATCCCTAAAGCATGTCTCCGTGTACATGCTATCTCTAAAGGTAGTGTTCTTGGTAGCAGTTACATCCGCCCGAAAGGTGTCTGTGCTGGGGGCCCTTTCCATGGAGGATAATTTCTGCTCTTTCCAGAGTCAGTTACCCTCCGGATGGACGAGGCCTTTATTCCCAAGGTTAATTCAACTTTCCATAGGTCTCAGGACATTATCCTGCCCTCTTTTTGTCCTAATCCAACTCACCCTGAGGAGAAGTTATGGCACACCTTGGATGTTAGGAGGGCCCTAAAGATCTATTTGAAAAGGACATGGGGAATTCGATCTACCTCGGCCCTGTTTATTAACATTAGACCGAGTTATGGGGGGAGAAAGGCCTCAAAGACCATAATTTCAAAATGGTTTCGGCAATGCATTATAGAGGCATATAAGGCCAAACGTAAGGTCCCTCCGTTGCAGGTGTGGGCCCACTCAGTGCGTGGGGCAGCAACTTCCTACACATTCAAATCTAGGGCTTCATATGCAGAGATATGCAGGGCGGCTACTTAGTCCTTCCGGCATACCTTTGTGAAGTATTACAAATTGCACCTGTTTAGATCCGCCGAGGCGGCTTTTGACAGGAGGGTTCTGCAGGCAGTTCTGGAGTGTCCCAGGGCTGTTTTCTCCCACCCTTAAGGTATTTGGGCTCGGGTACACCCCAACGGATCACTGACAGGAGACAGAGGGAGAAACAAAAATTGGTCACCTACCTCGGTGAATTTGTTTCTTCTCTGTCGTACTGTCAGTGATCCGGCCCTCTCTGTCAAACAGCAAAGACCAAGTTAGGGAGTGTCTCAGGGGTGTAGTGTTTAGTTTGTTTTAAAAAAGGTTTTTAGGTTACATTAGGGAGAAGCACAGTTTTTGAATTTTCCTCGAGTTTAACTCCCAGTTTGGCCCCAGTGGTGCGATTAGGTGAGCGCACTAATGTTGTGTTAAGTAATTGTAGAGGTGGAGACATTTCTCGGCTTGGATACGGACTGAAGTAAAATGGCTGGGCAGCTCCACACATGCGCAGAATGTTTCTTCTTCTTCTGCCTCCTGACGGTCATCCGCAGAGCTACCCAACGGATCACTGACAGTACGACAGAGAAGAAACAAATTCACCGAGGTAGGTGACCAATTTTTGTTTCTCTGTGAAGTGTGCACAGCAGCACCAAGCTTGGGACTTCGGGAAAGGGATTCCCTGCTGGAAGGGGCAGTGGGTGGTCCTCCACTTCCCCCTCTGCCAGGGTACACTCTGCTGGGCAAGCCTCCAGGCCTGGCCCCTCGTGTGCACAGCACAGCAGGAGAAACCCCGTCAGGAGACACCTTCTGGAGCCCCCAAGCAGCTATGCCAAGCTGTGTGTGAGGGGAAAGAGTGAACGTACAGAATTGCACAACAGCTCAGGCAGTGCAAATCGCATTCACAGAGAGCAAGAGTGAATTGTGCCCCTCATGGCTCCTGACTTGGAGGATTGGGGGAGGCTTCCCAGGAGATATGGGGATTCCTGAGGAAATCTCCTGTAAGGGTGGGGGGTTAGCCTGCTCCACACCTAAACCACAGTCTCTGGAGGGCTTTTCTCCTGCCTCCCAGTTTCTTCCTTTCATTCCCTTCCCAGTGGGGCAGGGATAGGAAGTGGTGGTGGTGATTTAATCTTCCCCCAGGTGCCTGAGGGAGGTTTAGGCGCCTAGCAGGTTGCAGAGCCATTTGCAGGTGAGAGAGTGGTTTCCAGCTCTCTTCCCCCCCTTCAACACATGGTACTGTAGAGGGGCTTGGGCAGTTGAAGAGGTGTTGCCCTGCTCACAGGAGAGGAGAGAGCAGAGTTCTCCCTCATTTCCCCTTTCCTGTGTATAGTAGGGCAGCACCTCCTGAAGACCCTGTGTGTTTGATGGCTTGCAGAGCCGTTCACAAGTGAGCATGAAGAACGTTGTACCAGCACACCTGGAGGAGTGGGCACCGGCTCCCTCCTGCTGGCTTTTGAAGGAGCTGCCCGCCTGTGTAGCTCAGGCTGCTGACACAGCAGAATAAATCCTCCTTCCCCGACTGCAGCGGCTGTGCGCCTCCACCCCAGAGTGATCCCATCAGCAGTGGTATCCCCGGATGTGCAAGCTCTCCCCCGGGTTTTAAAGGAGGTGCCTGCCCATGTGGCTCAGGCTGCTGCCGCAGCAGAATACAGCCTCCTCTCCTAGCCGCAGCGGCTGTGCTCCCCACCCCAGAGTGATCCTATTGACAGTGGCATCTCACTGGGTGCCAGATCCCTCCCAGGTTTTGAAGGAGCTGCCCACCCACGCAGCTCCCCTGGCTGCAGCGGCAGGGTTGGGTAGCTGCCATGCTGGGCCAGGCTGGCTTGGGCTCGGGAGCCGGTGTTGACAGCAGCAGAGGAGTGGGAGAGAGGTGGAGGTGAGTCCCTCCCTTCTCTTCATTCACGCTGCAGTGCTCAAGCACCAGGCTTGTCTTACTCTACCCAAGAAGCATGGACACGGGCACCTCTATTGCACATGCGTGATCCAGCAGAACTGATTTTTAAATCTCTAACTGTTTGGGCTGCACCAAAGCCTCTTAGACTCCAGCAGCACTTGATGTAGATCTCAGACTACAAGGCTGTTGAAGTCTCAGGGCTCAACTCATCCAGGGGGAGGAGATATTCATGGTCCAAAATCGTCAGGGCTCAGTGCATTTTAACCACCAGCAATTAACTTTCAGATCCTTTATACCTTTTTATTTTCTGGGTGGATCTTCTTCAGAATTTTGCATGTATGATGGTTCTCACAAGTATATGCCATGGATAAATTTTCAGAACTGTAGCTCAAGCGGTTTCCTCAATTTCGGGACTTCAGCAGTCCTCTAATGGAGGCGTTGTTCTGCCTTTAAGTTTCAGGCTACTAATGAAGCCTGAAACCACTATTTCCCTGTTCAGAACTTGATGGGCACAAACGAACTTGACATCCTACACAAGCTGATTGTCCCAGCCTGTTTAAGGTTCTTCCATGAAAATGGTTCCTGGTTGGAAATGGTTTTCCATCAAGCCAATAGGGTATGCTACTGTTACCACCTATTGTGTCTTGTAAGCCTACAAAATACAACCAGTTCTGTTGCTGCAGGTGTAAAATGTTGGCTCATAATGTACTGTTCCATGTGTTCTCTGCATGTTTTCTCTAGTTCTCCCATGGAAAGTTCAAAGTGCTGAAAATGGTGTCAGTCATGTAGCACCCAATAATTCTAATACTCAAATGACCTTGAAAGTTGTAGATGCTCAGGACTTAAATAATGTAGCTAATACTCTTGCAGTGTTTGGCTGCAATGTACTTAGAGCTGTATTCCTTTAAGGGGAGTCTCATTGGGAAAATATAGAGTAGGTCAGTTGTTCTTAAGCTTTTTGTCTGTGACCCCATTTTGAGACTTAAATGTCATCTTGTGACCTTGAGACAGCAACAAAGACATGCAAAGTATATAAAAATCAGTAAACATCAGGACCTTGTCTGCAGATGGTATGATCCAACTTGAGGTCCCAACCCATAGTTTTACCGGGTGAAAAAGGAGATATCTGCCATTTGTTCCCACTAGCACCATAAGAACTCTTTAGTGTCTCTTAAAAATAATGAAACAACTCTCCATATCAAAGGGTTCCTGGGGAGTGAGAATGGAGATACAGGTGATGAGTGCAGTCCTTACTTGTCAAGTGTGCAAGGGTGTTATGCTCCTTTAAGTTGCATGCTGAAATACTATGCTAGATTTATGTGGATACCAAATCCTTGTTCTTAGAGGCATTGTTGTCCATTGTTTGCTCTCACTTGCTCATACAGCGTCGCCCTCCAAAGCCCAGCACAAGCTGTCTGTGTGGTCCGACCACTCATATGACCCAGGTACAGAGGTGTGTTCTTTGTTCCCATGTTACAGGCAGCAGCCTTCTAGAATCTGGCACCCACTTATAAATATAGTGTGGCACTTTGATTTACACATGCACAACCTCCTGGTATATTAACAAACGAGGATTGTGACCAATGTGCAGATACCAATTGGGGCACGTGGGGTGAGAGTCTCACCCAATAGTTGATCGCATCTTTTGGACTCTTGCAGAAGTTTGTCCTAGAAATGCAAATTGAAATTCCATTTTCCTGTGAATGAGATTTCCCAGATTGAATCAAGAAAACATAATCACTAGTATCCAAAAATGAATTGGTATATGAATGGTAAGGATAATTGTTTTCTGCCAGAGTAGAATTAGCTGCTTTTTAGAAGTAAAAATCAATCCAGAAACTTAAGCAGACACGGTTCCTTAGTCTTTCAGTCCTGCCTGTCTCATGAAACAGAGATGGTTTGTGCCATCTTAATCTAGTTATTGAAAGCACTTATTAAAATAAAAAAAAACATTGAATTTTTATGGGATGCTTAAATTTAAGACCATCACTGCACTATAATCTTGTCCTAGAGGTGAATCTATGCACTTCATTACAGAAATGCCACTAGCAATTCCCCTAAATCTTTTCAGCTCTATAGCTTACACTAATTAAACAATGTGATGTCGATGGCTTATTGCAGTTCAGAACAGCAAAGTATATTGTTGGCAGCATTTTGAAGGAACCAATGGCATTTGGAAAAGTTCACTGCTGATCTCAAAACTTCTCTGACCCTTCTCATGAAAGTCTTAATGTTTAGAATTTTCTAAAATATTAGCATGGTGAACAAGAAATGAATTTTTATTTTGTTTTTGTTTTTTTAAATCCAACAAGGATGGTTTGAATTTCATGGTTAGTATATTTGATTACATATCATGTTTTCACATTTTGCACATAATTTCCCTCTTGCATTTCCCCCAAACCTTCCAAAAATAAGGTTATACACTAACATTTCTGCTTATTAAAGAAAAGAATTCTCAACTTTTCCTTCTTTTTTTCTTCTTCACAGCTTCGTCCCCCTCAACCTGCAGTATACTTATTTGTTTTAGATGTATCTCATAATGCTGTGGAAGCTGGCTATTTGACAATACTCTGTCAGTCATTGCTGGAAAACCTAGATAAGTAAGAATATACACAATCTTCTGATGGGTTATAGTGTGTGTTTATGATCATGTTCCAGTGTGGGCCAATACTGCATTCTTAAGCTTTTTTTTAATTGTGTCTTCAAATTATTATAGGCATGATTTCCATTAATATTAGGTGAGAAATTCACACTTGTAACCAGAATACAGCTCTTTTATTTTAAAGGTGATATTTTTATCTTAAGGCTACCTGGAGATTCAAGAACAAGAATAGGATTCATAACATTTGACAGCACTGTTCAGTTCTACAACTTGCAGGAAGGATTATCACAACCTCAAATGCTGATTGTCTCAGATATTGAAGGTAAGTACCAAAAATGAAAAAAAAAAAATACCTAGACATTTACTTCAGATGTTTTTGAAGAAAGATTAAAATGTGTCTTAATACTCTAGAAAATTACAGTGGCAACAAGAAAAGTAATTTTTGTATAGCAAAATAAAGTGGAACTAGCAAATAAAATGAATTGCTTGCTTCAAAGATGTATAATCAGCGAATGGCAAAATACTTGGAACAGAAATGAATTTCTGCTAGATTAATTATACTGACATTGGTAAAGCAGTCTGTATATAATGTACATTATTAATAAAATCAGGGGAAAACAGACCTTATTCAGTGTTTTTATAGTCGTAAAGAATTCATATTTTGTGATACCTGTTTAATTTTAATTCTTTAATAAAATATGTATTTTTTTCTCTCAGATGTTTTCTTGCCTACGCCTGATAGTTTACTTGTTAATCTGCATGAAAGCAAAGAGGTATGTTTGATCAAAAAGTACCATTATGGGTTAAAACAGAGGCATGTCTGTTTATGCACTGTCAAATGCTAGCCTGGGACAGGTAGGTGCCTCATCCAGGCTGCATTTTTGGAAAAACTCCAAGGACGCAGCCTGGCCTAAGGGCTGCCCGCATGGGCCAAAAGCAGTTAGTTCAGTCCCTCCATACCCGCCTCGGAGCAGGGGCCGCTGTGGACAAGCTCCATGGTTGGTTGCCATGGCTGCCTGTTATGGCAGAGGGTGCTGTACTGGGGGCAGCGCCAGCCACCTACACATTTGTTTAGCTTCCTACCCTACCCCGGGACATGCAGGCAGCGGGATGGCTTTCTGACTGTAGGCATGTTTGTTCGGTGTCCCGACCTGGACTGTGTCAGCTGCAGGTTCCTGAACTGGGAAACTGCTACGCTGCCCACATGTCTGTTTTTACCCAGTGTTTTGTGGGTAATATAAATGCTGAAATGAAAATAATTTTTGTCTTGCCTACACTTTTAAAATTCCTTTGGTAAGGAAATTAGAGCGGTCTGCACTGCTTACAGATGAAATCCAACGTCTTCATTTTCCTCAAATTTATGGAAGAATTAGTATGAGGGAATGTGCTGTTCGTTCCACATACTAAATGATCATTGCATTTTTTTAAAAAAACATCATTTTCCATGCATTATGTTTACAATTCTGTTTTCCTCACCAAGTGTTTAGGACCTCAACTTCTGAGAAACTGCATCCTTTTCTTGTCAGTAATACTTTTTAATGTGTTTTCTAGCTGATAAAAGACTTATTGAATTCACTACCGAATATGTTCATCAATACAAGAGAAACACACAGCGCATTAGGCCCTGCGCTTCAAGCTGCCTATAAACTGATGTCTCCAACAGGTGGCCGCATATCTGTTTTCCAGACACAGTTACCATCGTTGGGTGCAGGGCTTTTGCATTCCAGAGAAGATCCGAATCAAAGGTCAAGCACAAAGGTACTATTATGTTTTGTTTTGGTGTACGATTCATTGTTATAGACATTAAAAAGGAGTAATGTTTTTCTAATTGGTTTACGATCTAATCTGGGGGTTTGCACCAGCAGAGCACTTTTGTTTGAGTTTGTTTCCCAGGCTATCTCTTGTCTTGGAATACTCCATTTTGTTTTACTTTTTAAACACACCTCTTCATCATATCTCTTTGCTAATGGGAATATAATTATGGGTACATAAGTAGTGCCATACTGGCTCAGACCAATGGTCCATCAAGCCCAGCATTCTGTCTCTGACAGTGGCCAATCTCTTTCTCTTGGGAGAATTATTCATTTGTTTGTTTATTTAATATTTTTCTACCCTACCCCTCCTGCCTCCAGCAGCTCTGGGCGGCAAACACCAATAGAAAATACAATAAAAGACAATATCTAAAACCACAATAAAACAACAAAATTCAATAAAACAGCTAAAAAGTGTGCAAAGAAACAACCCCCCCCCCGAACCACCTATTACCCATCTCCCTTCCTCCCCCCCCCCCCCCCCCCCCCCCCCCCCCCCCCCCCCCCAAATACCTGGGGAAGAGCCATTGATGCCAGAAGGAGATCCAGGCAGAGATGGATACCCACCAGGAGTGAGTTCTGCAGTGCTGGTGAACACTCCCCCAGGGCCACCCACTGAGATCTATTCGCTTGGAAGGAACGGAACCACTGCAATACTGTCCTGTCCACCCCAGCAAGTTCCAGCAGGCAAGTCACCAACACCTCATGGTTCACTGTGTCGAAAGCTGCTGACAGGTCAAGCAGAACCAGCAGGGTCGAATGTCCCTTGTCCAACTCCACCCGCAGATCATCAACCAAGGCCAAAAGCGCAGTCTCAGTGCCATAACCTGGGCGAAAGACCAACTGCAAGGGATGTGCCTACAACTGATGGGTCACCACCCGCTCAATAACGTTCCCTAAAAAGGAAGGAAAAAGTTATTCCTTTGCCGAGGAATCAACTTCAAGGAATGGTTTCTTGAGAAGAGGTCAAACCACCACCTCGTTAGGCGAGTCCGGCAGCCTATCCTTCCCAAGAGATGCATTGATTCCTTCCACCAGCAACGGCCCCACCATCTCCCTGCTGGCTTTAACCGACCAGGATGGTTCCCACGTTGTGGCCCTAACAGATCCCAGCACATCCCTGGGTCTCAGCAGGTGTCACCAATTGAAATTGATCCCACAAACATTGACCAGACAGGGCATTCCTAACCTCTGACTCTGCCACTGTATTTAAAAAGGTAAAATTGAAGTCGTGTTCACGATCTGTGCCACAATCCGCCGTCTTCAGCGAGAGTGCAGCACCACCGTCGCTCTGTCTCCCTTCGCACTTTAGCCACCCCAAAGCATCTGTAAGCACCTGCGGTGCTGAAGCACTGAGATCGGACACCTGGGGACAACCCGATCAAAAGCCCTGACCAGCCAGTTTTTAATATTACTCTTATGTTCCCCAACAGGTCACAATGGGCAATCTGTTTTCTTATTTGTTTTAAATCTGCTGCCAGTTAATTACCGGTGTCTGTCTTATGCTGTATTCTCCTGAGGCAGGGAAGAAGTTGTTGTTGTTACTATTGCACCAGCCAGGTACCTGGCACTGTACAATCAGGAGTTGTAGACAGGACCCAACCCCAAGGGGCTTACAGTCTAAGAGGGACAAGGGAAAGGTGAACATCGGGAGAGACAAGGATACATTTATGATTCATGTACAAGGATACATTTACAGGGATACATTGATCCATAGTTGAGCTGGTGACAAAAAGGGTGCTTTAAAAATAGTACAGTTAATGCTGGTTCTTTTGACTACTCAGCTTCTATTGAGCTGGGACTTAGAAACCTTATTAACGGCCATGCCAAACAACCACCATTACTTGAAAACATGGTGTGTTGTCACTTTAAGAAAACCCACACTATATTGGGTGAAAACAGACATGCGGGCGGCACAGCAACTCAACGGTTGTTACTCTTGTTACGTGGGTTGGGGAGGGGCACTCACCAAACATGCCCCTGGCCAAGAGGACCGTCCCACTGCCCGCACACCCTGGGTGGATGGGTCTGCAACAGATGTGCGGGTGGGTGGCCCCACCCCTACCCAGCACCCCACCATAATGGGCAGCCATGGTGACTAGGCGTGGCACCCGGCTATGGTGGCCCCTGCCCCGCACCGGGGATGTCAGGGCTGAACACCCATGTGGGTAACGCTTGGTCTGAAATGTGCACCCGGGATCATCCGGGGGACTCGTTCTGGGCCAGCCACCTACCCATCCTGGGCTAGTAGCAGGGCAGCAGGGAAGCAAATGTGCTCTGAGCCCCGGGCTATATCAGGCCAGCATCACATTTGTTTTCACCCACTGTGTAATTCAAACAGCTTAATATTTGATCATTTCTGTTTGACTTAAGTCTTTAAAAAAGAGGGTATGGAATTTTAATACATTATTTTCAACAAGATGGGAGATAAAGAATAGAAAACACACTAGTGGGGATAGAGCCTCACTGAGGCCAATGCAGCCTTTTTCTTTAAATGTTGAGACAGCTAAAAAGGTTATTTTGAAAAAATGCTAATTATATTTTTAGCTTTCTTCTTAAGTTAAATTTACAGTGTTCATAATATAATACTAGTTCTTACTCTTCGTTGTGTAATTTTTCACCCAAGGTTGTGCAACATCTTGGCCCAGCAACAGATTTTTATAAGAAGTTGGCGTTGGATTGCTCAGGACAGCAAACAGCTGTGGATTCGTTTCTTTTAAGTTCACGGTATTCTGACCTGGCTTCTCTAGGTAAGGGGTGCTAATTTGCATTTTTCCTACTTCCACAATTTAGTTTAATGTGTCAGAACAAAAAGGTCTTTATGTATTCTTTAAAGTTTTATTCTTCTTCCCTACATATAATACTGCTCTCTATACAAATACTATATTAGAGCCCTACATAGATCCAAAAATCAGGCCTAAGCCAGGTCTGACCCCACAGAACAAAAAGGTCTTTATGTATTCTTAAAAGATTTGTTCTTCTTCCCTACATATAATACTGCTCTCTATATACATACTATATTAGAACCCTGCATAGATGCAAAAATCAGGCCTAAGCCGGGTCTGACCCCAGTTGTCAGGACTGATCCAAGCCTGGTCCCAACACACTCAAGCTCTTACGGGCCCAATGTAAGGGGTGACCTAGCCTTCCAGTGTGCCGTGACATCTGCAGTTCATGGGAGTATAGTGAACACATCAGGAGAAGGCCAGAATTAAGTTGTTCCCCCTCTGCCTGATGTGTCCTCACACCTGGATGGAGTGCTATGATGTCACAGTGCTCAGTGGGCATGTCAGGAAAGGGCAGGGGAATGCCTTACCCATGTCCCTTTCCTGACGTGGCCCCATCACGATGCTTCACAGGCAGGGACTCTTGCCAGTGGGCAGTCTAGCCTGAGCCTGCGGAGCTTATGCTGAGAGAACTACCAAACTGAACTGAGTCCTCCTGGCTGAGTCCAGCATATGTGATTTTACATTATGTAATAAATTCACGTACATTGTATGCTTAATTGTGAAGAATTAGTATGAATGATGAAGTCCTTTCTGGTGTGCACAAATGTGTTCTGGTTTAATCTTTAGTATACTTGTACCCACCCAAACCTTTTGCCTCCATGACCCCATTTTGAGACTTGAGTATAATCCAATGTCCCTAGACAGCAAAAGACATGCAAAGTATATAATTTATTAGTCAGGATCATGACCCACTTGAGTTTCCTGCTCATGTTTTGGGAGCGTTTGTTTAGAGCTCTGCTAATGATAATACTTCATCTTTATGTTCTACCGTGATTGTATGGGGATAAAAAAGAGTTACACATCATTTCATCCTGTATCTCCCACTCTCCACCTTTTTGTTCCTGAGCAAAATGAGATCACTACCAAGTCCCTTACAACTCGAAAACTGCCATATTGGTCCAAATTTCCACCGACCTCTGCTTTGACTTCCCTGGCCTGTTCTTTCCTATTGCTCATTTCCATGCTAGTTCCTCCATCATATAAGCAGGGACCGTGCTGGTAGTGGTGAAGAAAATGCAATGAACCTGGGTCCATGAGTATAAGTATCCACCTTCACTTGCCTTCAGAATTCCAATTAAGGAATCCGGAAATGCCAATTATGGAAACAGATGAAATCAGAAATTAGGCAGAACAGCATAGAAGAACTTAATGAAGCTGGAACATGCTTGACTCTTTCCATATGTCCTGTCCTGATCTACAATCCAGTGGGCATAAGCCTTCTCCCCCAGTACATCATCCTTTACTGGCTCTCCAAAAAACTGGTAAACTGGTCAAGTTACTGAGACTTGAACTCCAGTTGACAATTATTACTGTTGTTATCAGGGTCAGCAGTGTACCTGGCACTGTTCAATAGACAGGTTTTTTTTTAATTTGTGTTTCAGTATTAACTGATAAACTTTTGTTTTTGAAGAAACATAATTATTTACCTATTTATCTGTAAATATTAACCATCTTTTTTCTCTTCAAAAGCTTGCATGTCCAAGTATTCTGCTGGGTTCATCTATTATTATCCATCTTTCCATCATAGCCACAATCCTATTCAAGCAGAAAAACTGCAGAAAGACCTTAAAAGGTACCTTACACGAAAGATTGGATTTGAAGCAGTCATGAGAATAAGATGTACAAAAGGTATGGCATGAAACTTGAAATACAAAGAGACAGTAGCAGTATTTCCATTAGAAGAAGTATATTGTGCTAGGTTTTATACTAAGCTGTGAACTACATGAGGGAGATAAATGAGGTAAACGTGTCTTTAAATACGTACATGTATTTTAAGAACATGATATGTGTTATAATATGAACATAGTTTGCTAGATAGTTTGCCATCAAGCAGTTGCAGTTGATTTGCATCTGAGAATATTTTCCTATCTTGTAAAATAAATGGCTGGAGAGAATGCCTGTAGTGCCATTTGGGGTGATATTACTTGTAGAGACTGAAGTTGACTTGGGGAAGAAACTTAGGGCATTTTCACACAAGTCACTCTCCACCCACTACCCCCCCCTACACCCACTATACATGTTGAAGTGCACCTATAAGGTAACACTGCAGCCCTGTAACATTTATAGTGGGTGGAGAGTGTCTTGTGTGAAAATGCCCTTAAAATGGCTAGTGTAGCTTTCTGTAGTAAAATGATATGTTACATATTTTGGCCAATTGTACTGGAAGCTCCTAGATTGAAGAAAGAAAGAAAGCGTCTTCCATTTAAGAGAAAAGGACAGCCTTTTATCCTCATCTTTTATACTATTGCTAAAAGTTCCTTTGAAATTTTAGAGACTGAAACGATGTAGCTGAGAAGATATATTTTATTGGACTAACTTCTGTAGGTATATGCCTCTGGCATATACATTGAAATTTTACTGTCCAGGTTTCTTATAGGTCTTTAAAAATACAGAGATAAATATAGGCTTCTGTAGCAAATCTTAAATGTTGAGTTATATATAGTTTTCTTTTGCTTTAAAATGTATGCGCGCTCGTTTTGCTGAAACTGATGCCGACTCAATTAATTTGTTAATATAGGGTGATTTCAGACGTTACGAGATCACAGTGAACCACGGTGAATACCCACCTGTGGTCACTGTGCCTCGAACGTCTGTTTGGCAGCCGCCAGATGTTTACCACGGTCGATACCCACACGGGGTCATTTTCAACCACGCTTCCCGGGCGAGCCGTGGGACTTTCCTGGGAAGCGTGGTGAAAGTGATCCCCGGCAGGGACCAAAAAAAAATCACGTCTGGTCGGGCGCCACGGCCCGGGATCACCCGCGGGATCCCGGGCCGTGGCGAATTCGGACAGACGCTGTGGCGCATTGGCCCCGCCGCCTGCCCATCTCCCCAGAGGGCGGGCGGCGTGGAGGGGGTGGGGCTGGGCAGCCGCACGTTGTGCCGCACGGCCCTGCCCCCTCCCTGATTTCCCGCCGGGCTCCCCCAGCACGTCTGATACGGCATGATGGGGTTATCCCAGCGGGGGATGATTTGGTTGTTTTCGGTACGGGGCCAACTGGCCCCGTAACGTCTGAAAACACCCATAGACTCTACCATTTGTAGATCAGTCCTTTTAAGATTAATGACGTACTGTACTGCTTTTATGAGCATTGGGTCTGATGATTTCTTTTGTACCCAAACAGACGTGCTCATTGAAAATGTTAGTGTACTTTAGGGTATCCAACCTTCACAGCCAAACATCACCCCACCCCCACCCCCAATTTGGCAGGGTTTGTTTGGGCTGATGTTATAATACTGTAATATAACTGGTTGTAATTTTATTTCATCACATCAGCAGATCTTGACTGCATTCTGAGCTTTTATCTCCGAGGACAACCATCTTTTATAAACTATAAATGCAAAAACCCACCAAAATAATAGTTTTAATTTGCAGGTTTTAGGTTCCTTTCTACTTGTGTAATTTGCAGACTTGACTCTGAAATATGTTTCCAAAACAATAATTTACCAAATAGTTGTTTTCATCTTGTTTGGTTTTCTACCACTTTTTGTACTGTTCTGTCGTGAACTAGTTTTCATCCATCTTAGTGGAATTTCAGCCATCTCACCTAATTTCTGGTGCTGCAGAAATGCAAGCTGCAGATGCTGCTCCGGTAGAGGAGCCTTGAGCGCCAGGAAGACGGTCCACCATGGCTTGTGGAGTCTGTTGCAGAAATACTGTACAGGCTGCAGCTGCTCCCCTCACTGTCTGCCCCACCTTTGCAGGATTGGGACTTAATGTATCTAATTTTTACATGTAGCTATTTCTTCAGCTTTAATTGTGATGTCAGGGCAGTATTCTTCAAAACTGGTGAGTTCCATACAACATGATGCTGAAATTTCATACGAGTGTACACATTATTCAGTCATTCACGGATCTGCTTTGATATTGAGAAAAAAAAACTCCTACATTTTAGAAAAATAATACTGAAATTTCTTTTTATGAAAAACAAAACCTAGTTTTAATTATTCTTTTTGAATATTTTTTGCCACTTAATTTTTTTAATGATGCTCTTTGATTCTAGGTCTTTCAATACACACGTTCCATGGAAACTTTTTTGTGCGATCTACTGACTTGCTGTCACTTGCCAATGTCAATCCTGATGCTGGGTTTGCAGTGCAGATGTCCATTGAGGAAAGTCTAACAGACACATCTCTGGTTTGTTTTCAGACAGCACTTTTGTATACTTCCAGCAAAGGTAACTTATTGCAGTGTTTCTCCCCAAAAGAGACTCTCAAATACACAGCAGTTTTGAAGGAATAGGGTTTGTCGCATCTCCAGTATCTTCCCTCCCACTCTTTCCTAAGTTCTCTTCCTGCTTCTAGCAATGGCTTCTTAAATTTATTCTAGTAATTTATTTGCAAGGGCAGCTTGCCCTAAACTCACATCTGATGTGAGTTAATGACTGTTATAGAAATATGCATGCATATATATAATACACACACACGCACATGTATGCACACACAATGTGTGTGTGTGTATAAATATATATATTTGTTCCTCAGAACAGTTGCCTAGCAGTGTATTGCATGGTTGTCTCATTACTGAGGCAGTTTAATTAATACTTTATTCCAGATATAAAATTGAGTACAAAATTGAATATATAAAATTGTGTGTGTGTGTGTGTGTGTGTGTGTGTAGCATTATGCATAGTACATGTTTTTAAGAATATTTGAAAATCTTTGCTGTTTGAAGCCTTAGATTGGTTTGGCTCATCAATATTTTTTTTCTGAAAAGTTGTTTTCCTAATTTACATATAATTCTAATAAAACCAAACTGTCTTGGGGACTGGGGAACACTTTAATGCTACCATATGAATGATAGTTTAATTTACTTGACACTGGTCAGTTCAGAGAGCTAGATTCTGATACCTGTGCACAAGCTGCATGCACACACGTGCACGGTTTTCACGTGGCACAATGTGCCGGCAATCAGGATGCGCGTGGGGTGCACGCAACTACACGCAGGATCCACAGAGCATGGGATCGGGGCCGGATACTTTAAAAGAGTCATAAGACAGTTAAGATTCTACCTTTTTATTGGACCAGCTTCTGTTGGTGAGCATGTGCAAGCTTTCAAACCCCAGAGAGTTCTTCAGGCATGAATGAGAAGTTCAGAGCACTTTTGGAAGCTTGCGCTCTCACCAACAGAAATTGGTCCAATGCAAGGTAGCACTTCGATTAGTTATGTGTGTCCTTATTTGGACCAGCATGACAGCCCCACTTATAACAACACTCGAAATTTTTAGAGCAGACACTTTGAATCTTAGGGTAAAGCCACACGAGACAGGGCGGTCCTGGACCCCCATGCTGGGGAGAGCGAACGCAGCCGCCGCACTTTGGTCCAGTGGTGAGAGCAGTCCAGGCAGGTTGCTGTCACAAGCCCCAACAGGCTCCAGGGTGGGCTGAGGAGCTGTCCACATATATGGGCACTTGGTCCCGCCCCTGCCCCCCCAGTATCCCACCCCTGGCCATGAAGTGGATGCACAGGAATGGGAAACTGCACCTGCTACTCTAT
Organism: Sphenodon punctatus; assembly: GCA_003113815.1. Lineage (NCBI taxonomy): Eukaryota > Metazoa > Chordata > Lepidosauria > Sphenodontia > Sphenodontidae > Sphenodon > Sphenodon punctatus. The sequence continues at coordinate 735,439 of QEPC01015106.1, read as the reverse complement.
GGTGCTGGGCCCAGAGTGGAGCTGGGTGAACATCTGGAAGCTGCCAACCATACAATCCCCTGCATCACAGAGTAAGGCTGCCCAAGGTGGGATAACAGTAAATGACGTCTCGTGTGGCCTCACCCTTAGTGTCCAGGCACATCAGACACATGTATAGGAAAGCTTATGTAAATAAACTTTTTTAATATGAGTTAAGAACTTGCAACTTGCTCCATGTTCATATCCCTGCCTGAGGCTTATTTTAACGAGTGGTTTTGTGTAGTAGGATTAGTTGGTAACTTCACGTTCAGTGGGTTAGCATTTTAAAAAGGTACCGAGAAAGGAGTGGAAAAGGAAATAATTGTGATGTTGAAATTGGTATTGTTGGCAGAAAGAGGAGTCTGGGATGAGGATTAGAATGTAGGAGGAGACCAATTTAACTGGATATTGCCTTTTAATGTATTAATCATCTTGTTACAGGAGAACGGAGAATTAGAGTGCATACTCTTTGCTTGCCTGTGGTCACTTCGTTGGCAGATGTGTATGCAGGAGCAGATGTGCAAGCAGTTGTATGCCTCTTAGCCAACATGGGTAAGTACAAAAATGAACATTTGTTTAAGTATCACACTTTTTCATACCCTAATTTGCATTTTTTTTCCTTAAATGCCATTGGTTTGATCGTCATTGTTGTTGGGCTACCTGCATTGACTTCATTTGGGATTATAGACACTTATAAAATATAACTATATCATATTGTTGCATCCATAGCTACTGCACCCTTTCAGCTCCAGTTGCATCCAAACCAAACCACTGGCTGCAACCAGCTCCTTAGAAAACTACTGCTATGCTACAAACTGCTGATCCTCCTAGTGCTTTCTTAGAGTCAAACGTTAAACTATTCATCTTGACCAGTGAAGGCCAGCCCTAAAATCTAGTCAATATCTGTCTTTCTAAAAAAAAGATCTGTAATGTACTTTTTAGTTTGACTTTTATCTCAAAACATAGCATTAGTTAAAAATATGATATGCTGTATAAAAAGTCTTGATTTCTGGGCCATATTTTTTCTGTGCTTTAAATTTCTAATAGATTTGTAGAAAACCTTGCAATTACAAACACCAAAGGTGGAACTAATCAGTCATCTGAACCCTTCACTCTTATAGCGCTAAACAAATCTCTTTAATTTCTGTTGTCTTCCATGGACACTTAAATTTGTGTTTTAGCTACAGTTAAATTGGGACAGTAAGTTAAAAAGCCATTATACTTGGCAGTACATCAATGAAAAGCAATTGAATGGTATTTGTGAATCATGAACAACCTCCATTCCTAACATCGTGGTAACTTCATCGCTTAGATAGGTTTAGATGGTTTGCCATTAAACTGCATTTGCAGAAGAAATTAATCTGAAGAAAATGTTTGTGGCTTATGCTCCTTTATAGGAAACCCAAACCTAATTGTTAGGTTTTGTGGGGCAGAGAGTACTTTATTTGACCATAAGCAACCAACAGTGACCTTCTGGAGGAAGTAGGACTTAAAGGGAGTAGTGGAACTGACTGAATTATTTTGTCAGATACAGTGGAGTCTCCTTACCTTGGATTTTAGTAGGCAATCTAAAACACTTTGACTTATCAGAACTTTTACAAAATGGACCTGCCTTTGTGTGCTGTCCAGTGTTAAAATATGTGAATAATAATTAAAATGCTGCTGAAAAAAATCTAGAAATGATATCAATTTCAATAGAAATTAATGTGGTAGTTTTCATTTCTTAACATTTAATTACAAAAGTCTAAATTTGACAAAGAGAGGTATGTGCGAGGGCAGGTGGAAAGGGAGAAAGGAGTTTCACTGCTGAGCAAGTGAAAAACAGAATTCTGAAAAGCAGGATTCTTTCTCCCACCCCACCAGCTCTCTGCAAGCCCTGTTAAAAGGTTAAGAGTCTTTCAAGGAGCAGCTAACATGTTTGCTTTTCATCCTGCCTACCACCGCTTAATGGGTTAAATCCAGCCTTCAGCCGTAAATGAAAGTGCAGGGATGGAGAACCCTTTCCCTCCTGTAAGCATTTTGAAAATTAATACAAGCACTGCTGGCTGGGTAGGAGTTGTGGGAAAGGCATTTAAGGGGCATGCTCAGGATGGTGGGGAAGGAAAGAAAAGGTCCAAATCAGAGATCTGATTAGTCTGACATAAAATGGAATTCTAGTGTGTCCTTATGTGGATTCCAGTGTGAATGGTAATTAAAAACTGAAGATGTGCAAAGTGGTCTGAGTCATGAGCAGAATAGTCCTGGTCTACCCTTTCCCCAAGTATAGTGTGTGTGTGCACATAATTTTAAAATTGTACCCAATTTTTAAAATATATTTCTCACTACCTCTCATTAAAGAAGCAATTCTGTTTTCTGGTTATTTATTTGCTACTACTTTCCAGCTGTCGATCGGTCAGTTTCTTCAAGTCTTTCAGATGCAAGAGATGCCTTAGTTAATGCTGTGGTAGATTCATTGTCCGCATATATCTCAACTGCCTCAAACCTGCAGCAGTCTGCCCTGATAGCACCAAACTCCCTCAGGTTGTTTCCTCTCTATGTTTTGGCTCTCCTCAAACAGGTATGTCATAAGAAAATGTTCTTGTCTTGATAGACTTCAAATAAAGATGAAAAATGTGCTGCTTTAAGTTATTCAACAGAAAAATATTTTGATTCAGACTCCAGCAGAGCTTTCCTTGCCCAGTTTATATATTATGAAAATAATCAAATTGCTGGAGAGCTTATTTGTATAAATATGTAGCTAACAATATTTGCTCAGTTGCTGATTTTCAGAACACATCTACCTTTTAAGTTAAGTGCTTCACATCTGTTTTGTTTCATAACCGAGACAAAAATATCAATAGTGTAACCATTAACGTTTCTAGGTCTAGGGGATTGAGTCATTGGTTAAAAACAAACGTGACAGATGCCCACTTTGTCCTACTTCGACCCAAACCGAACCTGCACATCCGTGCAGGCACCACCAGATGCTGACCCAGGCCGTGTTGACAGCTAGCCCAGGCTCTGAGCTCAGGAAACCCCCGCAGTCACAACCTGGCCTAAGGCCCACCTGTCTGAGCCACAGTGGGTTAGCATGTCTGTTCCCAGGCTTCCTTTCATGGGGGGGCGCAGTGGGTGCAACACAGGGGTTGGCTATATGTTCCGCATGCTCCCACCCTCCCCAGTGCCCCAACCGCAAGCATGTCTGTTCGGTGCCCCGCCCCGACCTGGACTGTGTCTGCTGCAACTGGGCCACTGCTGCGTGGCTACCAATTCTGTTTTTACCCACTGTTGCTTCAAATTAGTTGCCAGACACCATTTGTTATTTTTTGATCAATTTCTATTATGCAGGAGAGACTCATCAATAAAATATTCTCAGTGTGTCTGTGAAACCTGTAGAGGGAAATGTGTACAAGCAATTTATCTGCTCTCAGCTGATTAAATGACACCGAAAGCTTTAAATAAGGTAGTTTATGGTCAATAGGGTTGCACTTCAAAGGAATGCTTAGCATGGCAGTAGGCTGCAGATTCTTTAAACGTTTCTATTATTGAAGACTTAAAACCACTCTTCAGGGTGGAGAGTCAGCAAGAGACTTGCTTTCCATGAACCTCTCATGTCAACATTAAATTTTGTGGAATGTTAATATCTAATATTTATGTAATCTGTCCCACATCAAAAGTAATCTGAAAAATGAGATTTCAAACTTCTGACCTAGATTTTAGCACTATCAACTCATGAGCACATGCCTCCTATGGGCTTCCTGGGTTCACGATTCTGATCAATGTTACCCTAAAAGCTATTCAAATCTGTAGCTAAAAAAATTAAAATGGAACTTCTAGCAGACAGGATTCATTTTAGGGATGGGTACAGAAAACATGATTTAAAAATAAATGCAATTAAGGAAATAATGAGAAGTTAAGAACTTTTGAATGTTTATAAAAGCCCAATGGCATACAGAAAGGAAAATTATTATAGAATCTTGCCACATCAATAACTGGAGTTGGAAGTAAGAGAAACAGACCAAGAGAGGTTCAGAGAGAGATTGCTGCTGCAACTTTGACAGTAGGAATTACCATACTGGATCAGACCAGTATTTTTACTATTATTATTATTAACAAACATTTATATAGCACCAGCAGTGTACCTGGCACTTTACAAAGTAATAAAATAGACACGGTCCCTGCCCCTAGGGCTTACAATCTGAGAGACAGGAGCTGGGGGAGAGACTTAGGAAGGGGAACAGAGGGAGAGACAAGGCATGAAGATGCGAGGTCTCAAGTGCACATACTTGACTTGCTTACGATGAGAATGACAGCAGGTGGGTCCATGTGGCAAGGACAAGGGTAGTTTCTCTAGTTTGATATCCTGCTTTGGGACTGGACTCTGCCAATTGCTTCAGAGAAGGTACAAAAGTCCTGCAGAAGGCAGTTTTGATATCATTCTGTATGCACTGTTTTCCCTTACTGAGGCTGCTTGCCCACGGTACACAATCTCACGTTAATATTTATCTAATGTGAGATCAACATGGGCTGCATGCTTACGTTGATCTTTCATATTTGTTTTGGTGCGTGCATGGAACCTTGTTTTTATTCTCCATCGGGCCTTGACCTGATTCTGCGGTCCCCTCCCCTGTCCTGCTCTCTTCCCCGCCCCCTCTGGGGCTGGGTTGGATGGGGGTGGTGCCTGGGGTTGCCTCTGCACCCAAGTCCAGAAACTCCTCTGGTGCTGGCAGCAGCAGCAGCAGCTTCTCTGGCCAGCTGTCCTGCCAGCTCCTTCTGGTCACTTCCCGGCCCACCACATGGGGCCTCCCAGGACATCTGGCCGCGCCGCCTTGGAAGCAGTCAGAAGGAGGTGGCAGAACAGCCAGTCAAGCAAAGTTGCTGCTGAGTAAATCCCCCTAAACTCCCTCCCCTTCTCTTCCCACCAGTCAGGCTGGACTGGGGTGTATCTTCCCCCCCTACCCTCCCTCACCTGTGGCCCCCCTTTATTGCCCTGGCTAGGCTGGGTGGGTGGAGGTGTGCCCCCCCCCCCCCCCCTTGTCCGTGACCTCTTCCTCCTCCTCCCAAAACTAACATTAGTTTAACTAATATTAAATTTGAATGTGCACATTCAAATTTATTATTAGTTTCTACTTATGTTGAGTGACAGGGCTGGATTTTCCAATTCTGTCATCTGTGATGAAACTAGCATTAAGGGACTAGCATCCCTTTTGCATTAGAAAAACTGTTTGCCCACATTATACAAACTAACATTAGATAGGAATTACCATTAGTTTGTGTAACTTAGGCAAGCAGCCTAAATCCCATCTGGAGCTGTCCTTTAAAGTATGATTGTTAGATGTCTTCTAAAACTCTTGGTTAAAACAACTCTGAATATATTTAACTATATAAATATTCAATCCTTGGTTTTTTAATCCTAATAATCTCTTTTCCTCAATTTATTTATCAATTTAAATTGATATGCCGCCCTTCCCAAAGGCTCAGGGCAGCTCGTAAACAATAATTTTTTTAAAAGTCTTACTCCACCTTCTGAAGATGTTCAGACCTGGGCTCCAAGAACCTCTAGAGGAGGGAGTTCCATAACATTGGGGCAGTGACCGAGTGCCTCCCTGCAAACCACCATCATATGGACAAGGCTAACGGATGGTACCAGTAGGAGGGAGCTCCCAACCAATTGCAGGGGCCGCAATGGGGCATGGAAGGGTAGGCAGTCTTTAGATATGTGGGGCCAGACCATTTATTTATTTATTTATTTATTTATTTAAACAATTTAATACCCAACCAACTCCACTACAGGCGGCTCTGGGTGACTTACAATAAAATCATATAAATAAAACATCACAATAAAATCATGTAAATATAAAATGACATTCCACCCAACTTAAAAATATATCAAAATACAAACCCTCCCATAACTCCCTCCCCCCCCCCCCCNAAGGCCTGGTGGAACAAGCGACAAAAAGTTAACAGGTCCGGGGCCAGGTGAGCGTCCTCCAGGAGGGTGTTCCACAGCCAGGGTGCGGCCACCGAGAACACCCTCTCCATAGTGGCCCCCCCGATTAACTCGGGGGACCTCCAGGAAGGTGCCCCCCAGAAGACCGCAGGGGTAGATCCAGGACCCAGGGAATGAGGTGATCCTGCAGATAGGTCAGACCCAAGCCGTGTAGGGCTTTAAAGGCAAGAACTAACGCCTTGAATCGAGCCCGGGCTTAAAGTAAAAACCAGCACCTTGAATTGTGCTTGGAAAGCTATAAGTAGCCATAGCAGACTTCGGAGCACTGTTGTAATGTGCTCCTGGCACCTTGTCCCTGAAAAGAGTCGAGCTGCCTCATTCTGCACCAGCTGCAGCTTCCAAACAGTCATCAAGGGCAGCCCCGCTTGGAATGTGTTGCAGTAATCTAGCCTCGAGGTGATGAAAGCATGAATAACAGTGGCCAGATCCGAATCAGAAAGGAAAGGCCACAGCCCCTTCAGCAGATGGAGTTGGTGAAAAATGCTCCTGACCACCACCACAACCTGATGATCCAGGCACAGCAGGGGGTCCAGAAGCACTCCAAGGCTACAAACCTGATTGACCAGCGCGGACTGGACTCCATCAATAACAGGAATCCCAACTCCTCCAGGCCACCGGGCCAGACAACCACCATCACCTCAGTCTTGTCTGGATTCAGTTTCAATCGGCTCACCCTCATCCAGTCCCCAACAGCAGCCAGTCATTGAGTAAGCACCCGAGACTGCAGGACCTGCATCAGATGAAAAGAGAGTTAGAGCTGGGTGTTATCAGCATATTGATGACACTTCACTCCAAACCTCTGAATGACCTCGCCCAGCCAGGTCATTCAGAACCTAATATACATGTTGAACAAGAGCAGTCTCATATACACGTTGAACAAGAGGGGAGACAGAATAGAACCCTGCAGGACTCCACAAGTGAGGTTCCGAGGGGACGATGAGCAATTGCCCATCACCACTCTCTGGGACCTTCCCGACAGGAAGAAGTGGAACTACTTGATCGGTCCCGCGCACCCCTACCATGTCCTGCAGTCGTGCCCCTCATGGTCAACTGTATCAAAGGACACTGAAAGATCTAACAAGAACAACAGAGTAGAATTTCCAGGTGCAAATCATTGACCAATGCCACAAGATCAAGATGAACCTGGAGCTGTCAGGCAACCCACCCATTTTAATAACCTTCCCTAACAGGGGACGGTTAGGCACAGGCTGATAACTGGCCAGGGAGTTGGTGTCCAAAGATAGTTTCTTAAGCAGGGGCTGGACAGCTGCAGTTTTAAGGACGTTCAACACACCCTCTCAAAGGGAGGCATTGACAACCCCAGCCATCAATGTCCCCAATGTCTTCTGGCTGGCTTTCACCAGCCAGAATGGACAAAGTTCTAATTCACAACTTGTTGCCCTTAATGCTTCAAGCACCTCCTCCACATCAATGGGTGATACCAATTGAAACTGATTCAAATAAACAGGACAGGACTGGACTTCCATAACCTCAAATTCTGGTTCTACCATGAAAATAATATTTTAAAATATTCTACCATGAAAATATCTATGCCTCAATCAATTGGCTACAGTTAGGTGCCACCTGCACTCCATTCATCTATCCTCCACTTCAGCCGCCTTGGGTTCTCCGTATACCGTGGGAACATCAATGATATCTTGTGGCAATTAATCCCATAAGCTAGTGGATAAGTTAGTTATCTCTATTGAAAGGCTTCATAATATCTTTCAGGAAACTCTTTTTTCTCCATAAGACATGGAAACTGACAATATTTCTCAGGAATGAAAGCATCAAAGAAATTGGAGCCCCCAAATTCAAATATGGTACTTTATATATTGTGGGGGGCAAATGGACTATCCTTTGTCGCCCCCCCTTCTAAATACATGGAGGAGGATTTATTTATTTATTTATAGCATTTGTACCCCGCCCCTCCTGCAACAGCTCGGGGCGGCTTCCAACAACAATAAAACAGTATAAAACAGTTTAAAATAATCAACAAGTTAAATATTTCTAAAAACAGGGCCCTGGGATACAATTTCAGCATTAAAACAATAAAACAGAGTAGGGGAGAAAAACACAATCCTAACCCACCCTCCCCAAAGGCCTGGGTGAACAGCCAGATTTTACAACACCGCCGGAATGACAACAGGCTTGGGGCCAGGCGAGCTTCCTCCGGAAGGGAGTTCCAGAGGCGCGGCGTGGCCACCGAGAATGCTCTCTCCATTGTGGCCCCCCGCTTTATGCGGGGGACCTCCAAGAAGGCACCCCCGGCTGACCGCAGGAGCCACTCTGGGGTGCGGAGGGCGAGGCGATCCCTGAGGTATGAGGGGCCCAGACCGTAAAGGGCCTTATAGATCAACACTAAAACCTTGAACCTAGCTCGGCACACTATTGGCAACCAGTGCAGAGTCCGGAGCACAGGTGTAATATGCTCCCGACGACCCGTCCCCATAAGGAGACGAGCCGCCGCATTCTGCACTAGCTGCAGCCTCCAAATCAGGCACAAGGGAAGCCCCACGTAGAGCACGTTGCAGTAGTCCAGCCTCGAGGTGACAAAGGCATGGATGAGGGAGGCTAGGTCCGGGCCGGAGACGAGCGAATGCAGCCTACGCACCAGATACAACTGGCGGAAGGCAGCCTTAGCAACTGCCTCCCCCTGCCACTCCAGGTGGAGGTCTGCGTCCAATATCACCCCCAGACTCCGAACCTGCTGAGCTATAGGAGGGCGAACTCCCCCAATCAGGGGAGCCGCTACCTCCCTCACTCTCCCCACCATCACCTCCATCTTATCGGGGTTGAGCTTCAACCTGCTCTGCCGCATCCATTCCGCCATGGCCTCCAAACACTGGGATAGCACCGAGACAGCCGGGTCTGGGTCAGTTGAAAAGGAGAGGTACAGCTGAGTATTGTCAGCATATTGGTGACACCGCACCCCGAACTCTCTCACGACCTCCCCCAAGGGCTGCATATACACATTAAATAATAATGGAGACAGAATAGAACCCTGCGGAATGCCGCATGATAAGGCGCGGGGGCACGATGTCTCATCCCCCAGCACCACCCGCTGGCTTCTCCCCGAGAGGAATGAACAGAACCATTCAAGAACAGTCCCGTCCAGACCCCCCAGGTCACGCAGCCGCCTCCACAGCAGCCCGTGGTCCACGGTATCAAAAGCGGCCGTGAGGTCTAGCAGGATGAGAAATGTTGAACATCGTGCATCCATCTCCCGGTGGAGGTCGTCTACCAAGGCCACCAACGCCGTCTCAGTGCCATAGCCGGGATGGAACCCAGATTGAAAAGGGTCCAGGAAACCGATGCTGCCTAGATGCCCCTGGAGCTGGATTGCCACCGCCCGCTCAATAACCTTCCCTAAAAAGGGAAGGTTAGAGACAGGTCGGTAACTGGCGAGCGCATCCACGTCCAAAGATGATTTTTTCAGCAGGGGGCGCACCACCGCCTCCTTGAGGCAAGGCGACAACCTTCCCTGCTGCAAGGATGCGTTCACTACCCTCGCCAGCACCGTTCCCAACGTCTCCCTGGAGGCTTTCACCAACCAGGACGGGCATGGATCAAGTTCACAACAAGTGACCCTCACAGACCCCAAGACATCCGCCGCATCGGCAGGCGTCACTTCCTGAAACTCCCCCCACGAAGCTGGACCAGACGGGGCCTCCGTCACCTCGCACTCTCCCCTACTGCCCCTAATCCGACGTCAAAGTCGGTCTGAATCTTCAAATTATGTTTGAAGAACATTAAACTAGGCATTCATGTTGGCCTTTTTTAGACCTCTTTTAAAAGATATTTATGCAAAATGAATTGGTTTCCTTTTTGTCAAGTAAGTTTGATTATTTCAGACCATGTCTGTCTTGCAAGTGTCCAACAACATTTTGTTCTGTGTTTTTTTATTATTAGTTATATAGTACTAGCAATGTGTTTGGTGCTGAACATTTGGGATTAGAGACAGACACCTGCCAACAGGCTTACAAATCTAAAATGGACAAGCGGGAAGGGGATACATAAAAGAAAAGTTGTCCTAAACTAAACTCTATAATTTCTTACAGAAGGCATTTAGAACGGGCACTAGCACACGCTTGGATGATCGTGTATATGCCATGTGCCAAATAAAGAGCCAACCTCTTGTTCATCTGATGAAAATAATGCATCCCAACTTGTATAGGATAGACAAATTGTCTGATGAGGTACAGTATGAAGCCTTTAAATACGAATTAAATTTGATTTCATTGGGAATAGCAGAGCCCAATCCAAGGTATGCACATCCACTATGCGCAATGCATGCATACCATGTACTTGATGTGCGCAAATCCTGCAGTGTGTGTGTGTGTGTGTGTGTGTACACACCTTGGATTGGCCCCCAAGTTTGTAATTTAAAAGTCTTTCAGATTTTGTTTCTGTGAATGCAGTAAGAGGCCAGAGTGCTTTTCTACTGTACTATAGGCATAAGAAGGAGGAGAATGATATATCTGGCTGCAGGGACAGTTTTGTGATTTCAGTACAAAGTAGGTGTGAGGTTAAGATTTGGGTGTATGACTCAATTTATTTTTATTACAGTGCTCAGTGTTCTAATAAACGCTAGATCACAGATATGTATTTATTGCCCCAACTAGCTTAAAATAACTAAAGAAAATTTCAAAACAGACAAAATTTAGTTATCGGTACATGCATAGTATTTTCTGTTTCTTGGATCAGAATGGCAGAGAAGATGTCTTAGATTTAAGTCTGTTTTGAGTAATGTTATCTGGAGCTTCTTGTGCAGCTTTATTTATTTTTGGAAAGGAAAATCTAAATAGTTTAAGCTCTACTTATCCTGAATTTTGCAAATAACTATCAGTTGGTCTCTGGCATTTTGTACACTAATTGTGTGGATCAGGTTTTCAGACAAGTCAATCCAATTTTTTGTTCTGCCCTATAAAACTCACTAGTCAGCAGGTTTGCATATTCAGCTATTAGTGCTAATGGAAAATCAGCTGGCACGTTTTGTTGGGGAATCTATTTCCAGATGCCAGAGGATTTGAACCTAGTTGTCCCTTGCAGAGCTGTCATGGGTTTAAAATAGCTTCAGTATTTTTTGTTTTTTGTTCACTGATGTAAATTAAATACCTTATTCTATATTGTGAATATATTTGGTATTCAGCTTTTGAAAGTTTCCTCCATTTTAAATTATCTGATGGGAATGGCTTCTTTGAATCCATTTTATATCCCAAAAATGGATAGGGTATTTAGTAGTGATTTTAAAAAAATTAAATTTAGACTATGGTAGGAAATTTTGTCCAATTTCCCCTGTGATGTCATATTTCATAATTGTATGATTATTGCATTGTCATTACGTATGATGTGAAAAAGTATGTCTTATTTATATAGTAGACTTCATTGTAACCTCTTTACAGGGTGCCATACATGTCAATGACAGAGTTGTACCTCAACCCTCTCTTCAGAAGTTGTCTGCAGAGAAGCTGACAAGAGATGGAGCTTTTCTTATGGATTGTGGCTCAGTAAGTTACTTGTTTGTCTAGTTGTTACGGAACTTTAACTTTACACGTAGCTCAGAAAGCCAATGCTCTGCCATTAGTTGACACCTTTGCTACCTCAGTACAGAACACTCTTTAAGAAACTTAAGTGTCTGTATTTCACATGTGATGGATAGAAAAATCTTTCACTTTTGATAAACAAACTTATTTATTGTGGAAGAACAATGTCTTGAAGGTTATTTTTGAATGTTCTATACACAGGTTGATTGTGTTCTTTTAAATTGTTCCCCTTGGGTGCTTCCACATGTTATCCATTCCTGTAGCAAGGGGTGAATAGCAACATGTGTGGACTTCCATGATGCCAAATGTGTGAGTACTACATCCTGAGCTTTGCTTACAGCAGCCCTGGGAAAAACCCAGGGCTGCTGTCTTAGAGCCTTGCCCCTGCCTACTAGCAGTACCCCATGTTGGGGATGCTGCCAACAGACTGGGACAACCCCCTATAGCAAGGAATTCAGAGCTGCTGCCCTACCATTGCTAAATCCTTGCCAGAGGTGAGGTACCAACTCCCTGCCAAACAACTGACCAGTTAGTTCCCTGTTCCCCACTAATCAGCTGTTAAGTCAGGGAACAGGGAACTCCTTGCAGCAATTCAGTGCAGATAGGCATTTATTGCTCCTCACCTAAAAACTGACCAACAGGAAATCCCTACCTTTGCAGAAACTCTGGGACCAACCTCATCTCTTGCACCCTCCCAGGTAGCTGCAGGTCCATGTGTACAATTGGCTACAGGTGGACCCAAGCACAGGTTTGCAGCTCTCCATTTTGCTGGCACCACAGATGTGGTATATTTCGTAGCCACTCCCATATGTGTGCACATGTGCATACTCAAATATGGGAACAACCAGGGCTACATTACTTGTGGCAGCACTACTTGAAACTTAAGCTTTCATGTTCATTTTTCATATTGAGGTTATGGTGTTTAACCCACATTCAAGCCCCAAATCAACTCGGCACCCAAGCTTGTGCTTAAGTCTCATTGATATCTATAGGATTTCCACATATGCTTAAAAGTAGTGCACATAGGACATCTTAAGTATGTGCTTTGTTTTAAGTGCTTTTCTGAATTGCCTTAGATGAACTATAGTTGGGTGGAGAATGTCATGGGGATCAGGGGTTAACAGGGACATTTCTGAAAAAATATGAAACCTCAACGTATATGTATCATGCCATCTGGAGTGGGTAAATAATATGACTAAAAGTGACCCAAGAGAGAGAGCAAGGTCGCAGATAGTAGCCAGAGACAATGGCATAGAATTCCACTGGCAAACCAAAAAAAGCTTTGACACATAAAGCACTTTCCTGTAATCTAGAAAGGCAGTAAGAGGAGCTATGGATTTATACAGAGCTAGGCATGACAGGAAAAGTATTATTTGTCTGTAAATTTCAGAAATATTATCAATCTTTTTAATTAGATTATTTTGGGAACACTCAATTATATTGGAGTATTTTGACTGATCCTTTTTTCCTAGATTATATTAATGAGCTGTCTGAAGCAGACAGTTTATCTATAAGACAGCAATATGCGACATCAGTGACTGTAAGAGAAAATGCAATGGAACTACCTTGAGGTGGCATGCCATCTGGTTTAAGCTAGAATGAGCTTCGATGTAGCTTCTTGAAGGAATTACCAAGTTTTTAAAGTTAACATTTTTGAGAGCTGACAAAGCTAACTTTAAAAAAAAAAAAAGCCAAGATGCTAATGCTTTCATTTGAATTAAGCCAGAGTTCCAAAACCCAAAACTGTTTGTTTGCTGCTTTTTTCAAATGTATGGAAGTCATTTTTTTCATTAATATGCAATACAATACTGTTTATTGTGCTTAACCAATTGGTTATCACATACCTGGTTTGTACAAATCATAACAATAACAATAAAAATCAATTAAACCATTAGGAGCCAAAATAGGCCATAAAAATACAATTATGAAACAATAAAACAAAACAATATATATTAAAGGTACTTCTTTTCCGTAATTTGGCTTACAACATTTTAGTAGAAAGTACCATAAAATCATTTTGAAATTTACATTTGAAAGACACAAATCGAAAAGGAAAAAAAGAAATAAAGGAAAAGAAAAGGGGAAGGGAGGTGCCATGAATCGAACCATCCTATTTGAAGTACTTAAACTTAAGAACTTTATCCCGACGGAGAAAAACGTACTCCAGGAAACTTGCTGCTGCTTTCATTACCTCAGGGTCAGTGTCTGCAAGCATAAATTGAAGCAAGAAGGAGTGGGATCTCCCAGGGTACTTGTTCAAATAGGGAATCAGATATTGCTCCCTCAAGAAATCATTATATAAATGACAGCTCAGCAATATATGATCGACAGATTCAGTTGTTAAGTTGTCAAAAGGACACAAGCGGAGAGCATAATCAATCTTAAAATATCGCTCTTCCAATACCTTACTGGGTAGGGAGTTAATCCTTGCACCCAGAAACAGCTGCTTGCATTGAAACGATAAATGCTGTGAAAGAAATAAGGCCATACGTCCTTGCTTAGGGATCCAATATAAATAATTTAGCAAAAATGGAGTCTCCCTTATTCCTGTGATCCTATTTTGCCTTAATATCGGTAAATCTCTGGAGTATTTCTGATTTCATTAGACATGGTTCCTTGCTGGAGATATACTTTTCAGGAAACCCTGTTGAGGCTAAGTAATTCTCAATATTCTTGATCCATGAGTTTTGGAAGGGATCTTTCAACATAAATTGAAATAGGACGTTAGATGTTAACGTCCTTAATTTTATCCAGTAATTAAGGACATTTTTCTTTACAATCTGGGTCATTAATATTGATCTTGTTGCTTCGTAGATCTTTTACATTTGGATTGGGAAAAGTTGTGATAACTTCATTAAAGATGTGCTTGGATACCCCAACTATACATCAGTGCCGCAGAAACAGGTAAGCTTTTTAATGAGTCACTGCATCTAAGAACATAAGAAGTGCCATACTGGGTCAGACCAATAGTCCATCGAGCCCAGCACCCGTCTCCAACAGTGGCCAATCTCAGTTGCTTGAAGTACCCAACAGGTCACTATGGCAGTCTATTCCTGTGCACTCCCAGCTCCCAACAGTAAGAGGTTACATTCCCCAAACCTACCTGGCTAACAGCTGCTAATCTAACACATTTAGAAGTAACTAGCGCCCATCCTTGATCAAGAGATGATACCAAGAGCTAGATTTACATTTGTCAGATGCATTCTGGCCATTGCCAAAGTAATATCTATGTTAGGAGAATTACATACAGGCTTTAAGTCAAACGTATGTTAAAAGAATTTGTAAGTAAGTACTATATTTTCATTAGACCCCATATCATTGAGTGAAAACAAACAAGACATTGGTCCGATTTGGCTCGCTCTGAGCCATCTGGACCAGTGCAGAACCCGCACGTCTGTTCCAGGCCTGCCAGATATGGGCCCAGATCAGACCCCGGCAGCGTAGGCAGCTAGGCCAGAAACCTGGGCCTGGAAGGAGCTGGGCCCACAGTCCAGACCCAGGAGCCAATTAAAGAATCTTTGTGATGAGCCATGGTGATTGGACTTCCTGCATAAATTTTACTTTTTCAGGGCTGCAAAAATAATGCAGACAACACTGTAACATTGATTGATATCTGGGAAGCACTGCATTTGGCAGGGAAAGAGGAAGGGATAATATGTGAATGCACTTAGAACAGAATTTCCTGAGCTACTGTGATAATACATAGACTTGCTCCTAAACTTAAACTTTTCTTATATTTAACATGTAGAGATGATTTTATTTATATGGGATCCGTGTAAGTCATGTATAAGGCTGTGTAACGCTATCTTTGGCTGATTTTGTAGCACAAAATGTCTCTTTCCCTGTTAGTTCAAGTCATGTTGGAGCTGCAATTTTGGAAAACATGAGTAGTGAGGGGGACTACTTGCAATGAAATGGTTGCAGAATTACAGCCTAACTTTCACATTTTCACACACTTTTAGCTCGTATACCTGTTAAACAGTTTATATTGTTTCTCTAGTTATTCAGTATCTAGAATCATAAGGTGTAAAAATAGCTGTTTGTTTTGCTTCAGTCTTTCCATAGTTTGGGGACCTCACTTTGTTTAGACTATTTAAGAACTTCTGTCTCTAAACTACAACTAATTTTATTTCAACCTGATTTCATTTTAATCTGTTTAAGTTTTGTAATTTATTATTCTAATCTAATTCTTCTATCAGACACAGCTTCCAGAACTGGACACACTTTCTTCAGATAGAGCCAGGTCCTTCATCTCCTGGCTTAAAGACAACAGACCTTTAAGTCCAGTTCTTCAAGTAATAAAGTAAGTTATGCTTGTTTAAAATATTTTCTTATATACAACTGTGGGAGACGTGATTAGTTTTAGTAATAGCTCATCTCAATTAATGGTCCTGATTCCTGAGAGAGAATGCATTAATCAGTATATACCTCTCATGAGTAAAAGTGAATGAAAATACTTTGCCACTCATTATAGTAAGATTCCATTTATGAATAATTTATAAAAGATTTTTAAATTATAGGTATTTTAATTAATTATTAATTATTAAAGATAGCTGTGGAGTCCAGCAGCTAAGTAGGTTGCTTATAATCCTGGTTTATCAGTATTTATACCTCCTTCTGTTGGTGCATGTGCAATCATCCATGATGTGCATTACTCATGGCTAGGGCTAAGAATTTGTCTCAGTCATGACAAAAGTCACGTTTTTAGTGACTTTTGCCTCCCTCCATGGCTTTTGAGATCTTCCCATGACTTCCGTGATTTTCCCAAGTTCTTCGAGATTTCCCCCAAACTGAAGAGCAGAGCCGGCAATAAGCTGGTGAGAAGAGCACGATCAATGGTGCTAAGAAGATCCACAATGTCTCCCTGGAGCTCCAAACCGCTTCCTGGCTGTGGAGATGTGGCGACATGGCAAGAAATCGGCGAGAATAGCACACTGGGCGCCACCAGGTAAAGCCACGGCCCCTCCCTGGAGCTCCAAACCCCTCCCCAGTGTTGTTTCTTGTGGAGGGCGGAGCTTTGGGCATGGTCAAGTGGTGGCACGGCATGGTGTGGCGGCAGGATCAAAGACAGAGAACGTTACCGTTGCCAGAGCTTCAAGAGGCGCCCAGGAGGAGACGGCAGTATTTCCTCTACCTTTATTCCCTGCTTGGGCTTACAGTCGAAGCCTGGGGCTTTCAAAGGGCTTTACAATCCCTGGGTTTACAATCTAAGGGCGGGGGGTTTCTCCTATTCTGTGCTGGGTCGGTTACAATCTGTGCTGGGGGGGAGGGTGTTGTGTTACAATGTAATCCCAGGGTTTACAATCTAAGGAGGGGGGGGGGGTGTTTACAAAATACAATATTGAATAAAAGTTAAACAAAAATTACCCAGGAGTTTTCTCAGACTTTTTCTCATTCCTGCCATTACCAACTCATGACTTTTTAAGAAAATTTCCTTGACAAATTTGTAGCCCTACTCATGGCTGAAATCCTGATCCAACTGATCAGGATCCTGATCCCATCAGCTTTATTTATTATTATTTATTAGATGTATTTATATCCCGCCCCTCTTGCCAATGCAACTTGGGGCGGCTAACAGCAACTCAGCAAATAACAAACAATAAAAACCAAACATGAAGACAATTAATAAATATTTTAAAACAGTTAACAACCATAAAATCCAACGCTGTGCAAAAAAACCATCCCAACCCAGTAACCCCACCTCCACCAAACGCCTAGCGGAGCAGTAATGTTTTACATTGCCGGCGGAAGACATGGAGATCTAGACTGAGGTGGCCTGTCAACTGGAGCACATTTCACATCTACAGAGTGGCTGCCGAGAACACCTGCCCATAAGTCCGAACCTGCCGATACCACGGGACTTCCAGGAGGGTGCCCCCCAACGACTGCAAGGACCCAGGGAGTGAGGCGATCCCTCAGATAGGCAGGCCCAGGCCATGTAGTGCTTTATAGGTCAAAACCAGCACCTTGAATCAGGCCCGGAAGACTATAGCCAGTGCAGAGCTTGGAAGACTGGAGTAATATGCTCCCAGTGACCCATCCCAGTAAGCAGGTGGGCTGCCGCATTCTGCACTAGCTGCAGCCTCCAGACCGTCGCCATGGGCAGCCCCACGTAGCGTGCATTACAGTGATCCAACCTCAAGGCGACAAATGCATGGATGACAGTGGCAAGATCAGAGTCCAAGACACGTGGACAGAGTCGTTTCACCAGATGTAGTTGGTGAACGGCACTGCTGGCCACAGCCGACACCTGCATATCCAGGCGCAGCTGCGAATCCAGGAACACCCCTCAGCTCTGCGCATAATGGATGGAAATAACACCACCTCTTTGTAACATGTTTTTACCATCTATTGTTTAAGCCTTTTTAAACTGGTATCTGAATAGAAGTGACTTAATTTTCTAAAGACGAAGACAAAGTAGTTGAGATGATATTTTTGATTAGACCAACTTCAGTTGGTGAGGGTATGCAAGCTTTTGGGCTATCCAGGGCATTCATTTTGAACTACTTTGTCTCCACCTCTTACATTTGGGACCAACACGACAAACATACTGAGTTTTCTGGTAAATATAGGGCAAATGAATCTTTTATCTGTGTTGGGATCTTTTTACAAACTATTGTCTCAGCCCTGCCAGGATAAGAGTTCCACTGTGATAAATGCTGTAAGAAAGAGAGAATGGAAAATGATCTGTAACTCATGGAGTTGATGAATTTTTAAGGCCCTGATCCTGAAAACATTTACTGACACGGTTACTTTGGTTTCCTGGGAATCATTCACGCCTTTGAAGTTAAGACACTGATCCTGGTGCAATCACTGGCACAAGTGCTTATTTCTCCTCTTTCTGCTCCACATGCAGAAGGAGAAATAGGAAGACTGTCTATAGCTAATTGCTCTAATTTTGTTTGTCACTAAAGCTGAATTTAACCCATTCATAGTCAAAATCATGGTAACCACTACCATGGACAAAAGAAAATGTTTTCTAACATTTTCTAATTTTGTAATGATCCTTTTAGTATTTTTAGCAGTTAAGATTCTTAACTTTCTCCTTCCTCTTTACCATACTACCATATTCTACTTTTCAATTCTACTAGACTTGCTGTTTTTTCAATGAGGGGAATAATGCTTTTTATTGTAGATAATTGATAATTGTTGGCCTTTTTTAGCAGTGAGCTATCTACTTTAGAGTTTTTAAGGTTTAACACTTTATTAATATATTTTTACTTCTGTTTTAGAGATGAGAATTCTATCAAAACAGAATTTTTCCAACATTTAATAGAAGACCGGACAGAGGCAGCATTCTCTTACTATGAGTTTTTGCTTCACATTCAACAGCGAATTTGTAAGTGAATGAGGAAGAAATAGGAAGAAAATTCCTGACGTTGGATGCAGACATCAGCTGTGAGAGAAGCACATAAAAAGTTACAGAACTAGACATTTGTTCTTCACAAAATGCAGTGATCGCTGCCATATCTAAAGCTTTATGGTCTTAAGAAAAATACACACAGATGAATTTTAAAGATTTGCTTCAGTTTAAAAATGATAGGGGTAACGATGCTGTTTCAGTAGTGCATTTTAAATTGGTTTATACACATTTCCAGTAGTGCAGCAGTATGGTGCTCTTTTTGTTGCAAGCTGGTGAATTTATGAAGCTATGTGGGATGATATTTCTTAATGAATTGTACAATTAGATAAAGCCTTTTCCCCCTTGTATTTAGTACAATAACCTTTATGGACTTGAACTCTTAACAGATGCCAATGGGCAGTGCTACATACTATTTGTTTATATGATTTTTTTAAAGGAATGATTCATATTTGGGAAAAAACTTCCTGTGGATTTTCCCAGGTATTTTCCCTGTGAAGACTGTAGCGTTTCAATACATTAATTGTAGAAATAAAATATATAATGTACATAAGTGTTGCATTTGTAAAGAAAATGTAAAAATGTAACTACAGAATATGAATTGTTTAGTGTGCAGCTGTGTTGGATGTTCAATGATGAATCAGTTTATTCCAGTTAGAGAATAAGATAGACTACTAATACGTATTAAAAATTTTGAATCCACATAGGAAAAACAACTTTGTAATTCTGTTAATTCTTTTTATGTGGATTTACTTATGATCAGCTTACTAATTAAAATATTTTGCTTGATCATGTGTTTTTATATTTATGCAATTGATACATTTTAGAAACAGTTCTAGTACTTAATCCGAGATAAACTGATGGAAAAGAACATTTACTAGTATTTCACAGATGTTTGGAAGGAGAAATGGGAATACTTCAGACTTTTTTGATTGAGCTGTACGTATATGAACAACAGATAATACTGGTTTCTTCAGCATACTTGGTTCGTGAAAAGGTGTATCTCTTACACCAGATTTATTTTTTGTAATCTGCAACAATCATGGTTCAGGATCCTGCATTTAAGCTGGCCGGTATACAAAATAAGCAGTCAGTCACTTATAACGATTTTTGAAAAGGTGTCTTCTGTGATGAAAAATAATATATAAAAATGTTTTTATACAGGAGGTGAAAAGGAAAATATTTTATTTTTGGTAAATGTAAAAAAAAAACAGAATGTAACCATCTTTCTGCTTCCTTTTTTATAATCTCTTTTCTGTTAATAAAATGTTGCTAATGCCTGGGCTTGTGAAAGAATTAGATCCAAATTTAACATGTTGGGGTAGTATGCTCTGGTAGAAGAGGTGGAAGGTTGGGGGTTTGGGCCTGTCCTTTATGACCCAGACTGAATTTTTTGTCACATGTTTGGTTTAATTAAGTTTCGTGTGTATATTGAGATAATTGATTAGAAGTGGTAACTGCTTAGTATGTTTTTCTTTATAAACATAAAGCATTTTTAAAAGCACATTTAGGAAACTGAAAGTTAACTATTTTACTCTACAGAAAAAGAGGCTTGCATTGAATTATATTTGTTATATAATATCTAGGGGGAATACGGTGGGGGGGGTTTTGTAAATGCTTCACAATCATGCTAATTAAAATTTTAAAATATTATTTTTGCACGTAATCACAGTTGTAAAGATACCTTTACATTTATCTTTTTTTTTTTTAACCGAGTACACCAAAGATTACTCAGTAATCAGCGTTATTTTATTGGTCATTAAATATGTCTAAAGGTATAAGATACTGTCCTTAAATCAGGACACGATGTCATTAACTACATTTTTTTAATGTTATATTTACACTCCACATTTTGAAGAAAGGATAGATTCTATTGAGTTGTAAAATTAGCTGAAAATGTAAGTTGTGTGGAATAATTAATATGTTGAAGGTTGTATTAGCATAATCTTAATGAACAATTCTTCAGAATAAACAGACCTATTACTTGGCGATTAATATCCAGAAGCATCCAAAACCATGATGTATGGTGACATGATCTGTACAACCATTACTAAAGCTTTATTCTTCTACATGTTTTGTACATAAAATTATGAAAAATATATTTGAGAAGTATTTGCTGGTTTGTTTAATAGCAAAATAGAGTACTGTATAGAAAATCCAAGGTTTGGATTAAGCCACCCTATCCTAATACTTTTGAAAGGAATGAAGCCCAAACCACAACATGGCACTCCCACCAAGAAGACATCCCAGCTTGACAGAGCAAACATCCTTGTAAGAGAAGCTAGGTCCCAAGCAAAAACAGAAGGCTTTAGTCATCCAAAGTAACTGAAAGGAGAACCTCTTGCATTGCTAGATCCGGAGGTTCTCAAAACTGTGGCTCTGGTTTCTCGGTCATGCCAACTGCAAATAGGGTTGAGCCTGATCAGTATTGGATATACTCTACACATCTTTCTTGATGTCTCACATTGTAAGATATTATTTAACTCTCAAAATGGGGTCTTGTCGGCAAAGGTTTGGGAAGCATTGTGCTAGAAGGTACCAAGATTAGAGGACTCAAGATAATGGTAACAAGATTTCTTGATCTATGGTTTGGTTTCAACCCAAGAGCAGAGAGACTGAAAGTTGGAAGATGGCTGTATCAATTTACTTTGATAGAGAGATCCTCTTCATATGTACCATTGTTAATAGAACATCCTCAGAATTGAATAGGTCTAAAACTTGATCACTATGTACGTCTTTCCCCATATCAGTCAGGACTAGAAGCAGGAACATTTTGTTGATAGGTTTCTTCAGTTCCTAGTGTTAGTCACCCAAAACGAATACAAGTAGGTGACCCGTAACTAAGAGGTGGTGTGTGGGCGTAGGGGGCACTGACCCTAGGTGAAAACAAACAAGACTGTAGCCCACGAGACGCTTAGTTCAATGGCCGCCAGATGTTAGCCCGCATCCACCTCAGGACACATAGCCAGCTGCTACCAGAAGTGTCGTCCAGAGAAGGTTGGTCATGCAGACCAGTTTAAGGCTTGACCAGTTGGGCTAGCATGGGCTATCCTGTCCGTTAGGCCCCACTCAGTCCAGCTGCAAGACAAGGATTGGGCCCAGAGGAGTGTGCTCACTGGCCATTACTGATTGGGGGGCCTGGAGGAACACACCCACTGTGCCTGCCAAATTGGGGGCCTCAGAGGAGTGAGTTCCAACTGCCAAACAGTTGGGGGGAGGGGGATGGAAGACCACACTCACCTGGCCTGGGTACATGTGCTGAACAGCTGATGGGAGAGTCTGGAGGAGCATACTTACCCAGCCTGGGTGCATGTGCTAAACAGTTGAGAAGGGGGCCTGGAGGAACGCTGCTTATGCCCTCCTCCCCCCAGTCAGCTACTTGGTGTGAACACCCAGGTTGCCTGAGCATGCCTTTCCACCTCCCCCCGACCAGCTGTTTGGCAGCAACTCCTCCTGGGGGCCTGATTCATATGGGCAGCAGGGGGCCATGAGTCCTGTCCCATGTGGACAGCTCCTAAGCCAGTTTGTGGCATGGAGGAACTAGCCCCACATCTGGATTCCCTGGGGAGGGGGCTGTGCGCTTGAACTGCCCTCCCAGCTGGCCCAAGTAGTGGCAACTGCAGTGGCCCTTACTTAGGTGACCAGGGGATCCGGCTTACCCTTGTCCTGTAAATTGTTTTCTATTGCGTAGTATGGTGACTCAAATGAATAACTAGAGACCTAAACCTAGACTGAGAGTTTTAACCAAGTGCATGAACTTCTGAAGGCAAACACAATCCCCCTCATCCCCTCCTCCTTCAGTGTGTGGGCTTGACATAGGAGAATGTACAGAATACTCTTCTTCCTCTCTTACTTGTCAGTGACTGGGTGAAAATGGACATGTATTTAACTCCGCTTTAACACTGCTTTAACATTTTTAATGCATGTTGCAGGGCTGTGTCACGGATGTAGGGGGAAAGATGGGGGAGGGGGCGAAGGGGAAGGAGCAGGCAAGAGGAATTCAACCACTCCCACATAAACATGGGGGTGAGGGGGCTTTCTCGCACAAGAATCTCCCTTTAGTGGAAATATGTCCCTCAGGGTGTTATATGGGCGTTCCCCCTTATTCAGAGGACAGCCCGACTCATCACAGGGACTGCGAGAGTAAGCCAATTGCCCCAACGGGAGAAAGGGTAACACAAAACACAACTTCCACTTACTCAGGGGAATATGCAGGGCCCAAGGCACCGTGGAACAAGGTGGGAAATACAGGGGAGGGGGAACGCAGCCCAGGGAGGGGAAGGAAGGGATGACAAAGGGAAAGGGAACAGGCCCAGGAACAGTAGGGGACAGGTACTAGCAAAAGTCAAGGAGTCTAAGTGTGGGGAAATAATGCCCTTGGGACCAACTACGAAGGTACAGGAGAGAGGCTTAGGATTTCCAAAGGGTCAGTATGATACAATCCACAAGACAGGACTAACAACACAGACAGACACAGTCCCACACACACTCACCGCAGTCTCACTCAGGGTGAAGGGGGAAATACACAGGGTCCAGACGTACGCTCCAATCACTCCAAGGATAAGGGCTAAGGATCCAGGGAACAAGTCTCTATCACCAACAACCAGGGCCAGTCTCTCGAATACGATTACCAGCGGGGGCTCCAAGCCCCACCAGCCTCCTTTATAGGCCCCCGCCCTGAGGCACGCTACTGCGAGTAGGGCTGGGCTCCACCCTCCATGCGTGCCTCCTGTTCCCTATGCCGGGGGCGGGGCTTCTCCGCCTTCCATACGCGCCTTAGCTCCACCCCCCATGTGGCCCAAGCATGCCTCTGCCGGCTCCCGCTCTCTCTCACTTATTGCGGGGCCCTATGCCAACCTGCTCGTGGCCCTACGGGGGGGGCAGCGCGGACGCCCTCTGACAGGCTGTCTTGACACCCTATGCGGTTCTTCAAGATGCATAAGAAAAGTTAAACTGGTGTTAAAGCAAAGTTAAGGTACATGTCTGTTTTCACCATTGTCCTATTTGGGGTGGGGGGAAATGGGTTAAATGTGCAAAGGGATAACATTCTGCTTTACGGCAGGAGGCAGTTGCCAAAGTCTAAAATATTTGCACTGGGGAATCAACCCAGGAAGACATTTGGCTATAGATCCGCACTTTACAGTGTAATTTTCATGACATTTAGCATCCGCTCGAACGTTTACCTCTCGTGCAAGTCCCATTGAAGTAGTTTGGACTCATGCTGCTTGTCACCAGTCAGATGAACCGGGATCTCCTCTGGAAGCGATCTGGCCAGAAACACTCCAAATAGAACCTCTGACTGGATGGAGCCATTGTTGGAGTTACCACAGCCCCCAAAATGGAACTAAAACTCTAGGGTTGCTGCCTCTGCAAAAAATAATTTGGCCAAATTAGTGCAGTTTGAGGTTCTAGCCTACAGGGAGGAAGTGGTCAGGGCCGACCCTATGCATGTGCAACGTGCAGTTTCACATGGCCCTGCACCTGGGGGTGGCAGCTCCAGTCTAGATTCTCCCCACACCCCTGTGAGCAGGTGTGTGGAAACCTAAGGGGTAAGTGGTGGGAGAGGACTAATTATGCTAAGTATTTAAATTATGTAAATTAGGCCCCACACCAAGACTTTGCACATGCCCCCGCAAATCCTGGGGCTGGTTCTGGAAGTGGCTTGTCATGACCTGTAAAGCCAAACCTAGAAATACAGATGTTTATCTTGAATGAGTGGTATGCCTGTATTATTTGGGGGTAATACCTTACAGGGTTTTGACTATCCAGAAGTATTTTTCCACGGAGGAGAAAAATCAATATTTGTCAGATAAGGGCAGGCACGAGGCATCAAAGAGAAGAGTAATTAGACTTGGAACGCTATGCCTGAATTGAATTGGTGTATGAGACTTTTAAGGGGAGTGAATCAGACACTAGGACTTTGAAGAGGAGATAGAGAAATAAAGTAATAGGATGACTTTCCTGTAAGTTTAAGAACATTTTGTATGCCTGTACTAATACTAGAGTGTTTCTTCGTAAGAAAGAGGAACCGTGATTCACCTAGTTTAGTAAGGTTGTCAGTGTGGCATTTGGCAAAAGAGTAACAAAGGTGGTAAGTCTGGCAGAAATATTTCTGTTATGAATGAATACCATAGCCTTGATGATGGTAAATGTAGGCACTCAAAGAATAATAAATGCTACTCTACAACTCCTCCATCTCCATGTACTAGATTTCTTTCCATGCCTCTTGGTAACTGAAGTCGGACTGGCCTGTGAAATGTGCCTTTCAGTACATGAAGACGAGAGAGAATGCAGGTCTGAGAAGTGCATTCCTGACTTTGCAAAGGGTTACCTGCTTCCTATACATCGGTTCCACAGTAGAAAACAAAGGAGTCCTTTTAGCAACTACTGCGAGGACAAAGGGTGTTTTATACAGACAGCACCCACAACTGCTCCACCTCACACCTGATCGGCCAGTCCATCTAAAGCTAGCAGGACTCCTGGCCAGGGGTTTCCCTGGGCAACGTCAAAGTGCTGCAAGCAGCAGCCTAGAGTGGCGGTCAATCCTCCTGCAGCTCTATGGTGGGGGGAGCTGTGCAGGTGGACTGCAGGCCATGGCAACTGCTGGGTCTACTTAAACTTGACCCAGGTACCCAAAATATAGCTGAAGTAACTTGCAGCCATAGAGCACAGTCCTGAAACTGCTTGTGAGTCTCATTGAAATAGCAGTGATGAGTGCAATTCTCTGAGGACTCAGAGCAGGTTACAGGACACACAATCATATATAATAGTTAAAATAAAATCAGTTAAAATTCCTTATCCCAAATTTCCGCAAACTCTATCCTTTCTGGCCAAATACAACCTCCCCCACCCCAAAAAAAACAACACAAAACCCACAAACATCTTGCATAGCTTCTAGCAGATGCGTAAGCTCAGGCTCAAATGAACTTCTGGGGGAAGATAGTGCCATGATCGTGGGACAGCCACTAAGAATTGCCTCTGCATGCCTTTGCTGCGTGAACTTGAAGGGTACTTTCGCAAAAGGATGCTCCCGACTAACCTCAGAGGGTGTTAACTGGAGTGACAGCAGAGAACCGCTGCTAGGAACCCATGTCAGGAAGCCGGCTGCCGCCAACACAGTCCTGATCAGGTTGGGTCATTCCAAAAATGTGCCGGCAGCTGGGCTGCAGAGGAAAACAGGAAGCAGCACAAATGTGCAGCAGGTTGGCCGGCCCCGCACCACATCCAGCGCACTACATCGAGCTCCGTGATGGACAGCCATGGTAGACCTGGTCAAGGTTACTGCAGACCATAAATATTCTGGCCTGCTGAGGCCCAGTTTCGCCCAATCAGGAGGATGGCAGCCCGGATGGTGACCCTGGAGCCCAGGAAGCTCGCCACCGACACACCCAGGAGCAATCCCAGGTGAACAACTGGTGGTGCACCACAAGGGCGTAGCTACCATAGGGACAGGTGGGACATTTGTCCCGGGGCCCACCATGGCTGGGGGCCCATGCCATCCCTAGGTATCTAAGCCGCCCGGCCCGGCTGCCTGTCCCTGAG
>QEPC01015106.1:655069-673044 GCA_003113815.1 Sphenodon punctatus | reverse complement strand
TCCAGAGCCATCATGAAGTGGTTCAAGCTGGCAAAAGATGCAAACATTTCAGCCTCACTCTCACGCAAGCTTGCCGCTAATGTCACACTTGCCCACGCTTTCCTCATGGATGCTTCCATGGACATTGTAACCTGGGCAGCCAGGGGTATAGCGGCAAACGTAGCAGCCCGCCGCCGACTATGGCTCCATTCATGGTGTGCGGACACACATGCCAAAAACCTACTGGTAAACAGCAAATTCAGGGGGGACAAACTATTCGGCCCTGCACTGGACAAGGCTCTCTCCAGTGCCTCTAACAAAGAAAAGAAGCACTCTCTTAACCAGGTGCAAGCGTTAAAGAGTTTCTTTCATCCCTTTCAGAAATTCAACCAGGGACCCAAACGTGCCTTTTCCTCGTACAATGCCTGGAGCTCCCAACAGCGCGGCAGAGGACATGGGGACATGGATCAAAACCTAACAGGTCAGCCACACACTCCACTTACACCAGACGCCCCGGGTCTCCTTCATGCAAGCAGGAGTCCTGACTCCTTTGTGCCCTCCTCCCCCGGCTCCAACTGGCTTGGAGGAAGGCTCCTGCACTTTGCTCGGCAGTGGAGTCAGGCCACTTCAGACAGCTGGGTCCAACAATCAGTAACAAGGGGATACTCTATCGAATTCAAACCAGGCCAAGGAAATTCTTCCGCATTTCCCCCCTCTCACGCATCACCAGCAAGCGCGAGGCAATGCGGTCCGAAATCGACAGACTGCAGAGGATGGGTGCCATAGAAAGAGTGCCATGGCACGAGAAGGAAAGGGGACTCTACTTGATCCTCTTCCTCGTACAAAAGAAAAGTGGAGAATGGAGAGCGGTCCTGGATCTGAAGCGCCTCAACAAGTCCATCAGGCTCCAGAGATTCAAGATGGAAACCTTGGCCTCCATTACACTAGCCATCTCGAAAGACGATTGGCTCTCTTCCTTGGACCTAAAAGACGCGTACCTCCACATTCCCATCCTCCTGGCTCACTGTCAATGGCTCTGCTTCGCCTACAACAACCAGCATTGGCAATACCAGGCACTCCCCTTCGGCCTGGCCACAGCACCCAGAACGTTTACCAAAATTTTGATCCCTCTCATCGCGAACCTCTGGCTCGAGGGCTTAGCCATCTTCCCTTACTTAGACGACATCCTGATTCGGTCGGCGTCTCGAGATCTTGCTCAGGCTCACCTCCAGCACACCATCTCTTACCTGGAGTACCACAGATTTCAAATCAACCCAGCCAAAAGTCACCTGACCCCCAGTCAGCACCTAGAACACCTGGGGGTAATATTCCACACCCGCCTAGACAGGGTATTCATCCCACCCCCTCGACAGCACAAGATCAGGAACCTCATCCTGAACGCAACCGCGTCCTTCCCTGCGAACGCTAGCGTCCCTACTCGGATCCATGATATGGAACCGAACCCACTTAAGGTGGCGTGTGCAGGATGTGTGCAGCCTCCAACAGCTGCTTCGCCCCTGGCAAACGCATAATCAACAACTGCCCAGTATCTCTCTCATTCCTGACTGAGACCCCGCACTCCTTCAGCTGGTGGTAAAACCCACACCATTTTCTGCATGGCGTTCCCCTAACAGAGCCGCACAAGATCATACTAACAACGGATGCCAGTCTCTCCGGGTGGGGAGCTGACATCGGAAACAACTTAACACAAGGGGCCTCGTCGGCCACAGATGCCACCCACAGCATCAGTTGACTGGAGCTCAAGGCCATTCGACTAGCCCTCCAATGGTTCATCACCCTACTGGAGGGTTGCCATGTGCTCGTCTTCACGGACAACACCACAGCCATGGCTTACATCAACCGTCAGGGGGGCTCCCGATCCAAGACACTTCACAAGGAAGTCTCCCGCCTGCTGCGTTGGGTAGAGTCTCACCTACTCTCTGGNGCCCATACCCTCCTCCCTCTTGGAGGATTCAGATAATGACGGCTACTCCTCGGAGGTAGGGGACCACGACACCCCCGAATGGGAGGAGATCCTGGCAAAGGGCCCCAAGGATGTGGGCAGAGAACTCCCGACTGACCAGGGCCCCAAACTTCTCAGGAGGGCAGAGAGGGTACTCAGAATCACCCCGAGCACCCCAAAAAAGAGAAACTCTGATTCCTCCTCTTTAAGGGTGAGGATTCAGACAGGGACTATATCCCCAGGCTCCATAGTGGCGGCAAGTGGGTCACCATGGATCGGGCCTTTGAAAGAATCATTAAGGCCCAATGGAAACAGCCCACTAAGGCGACCAAGCTGTCTAGAGTCTAGCAGGCCCTATACATGTTCACCATGCAGAGTGACCCCATATTCAAGCCTCCCAGGGTGGATGCAGCAGCCGCCTCCCTCGCCCTCCAGTCTGTATTCCCCTCAGCAGAGGACCTTCTGTGTAAGGATCCCACTGACAAGGGAATAGAAATAGGACTCTGCAGAAGTTATGAGGCATTGTCATATACCCTGCAGATGGCTGCCACTGCTTCTTATGCTTCCAGAGCCATCATGAAGTGGTTCAAGCTGGCAAAAGATGCAAACATTTCAGCCTCACTCTCACGCAAGCTTGCCGCTAATGTCACACTTGCCCACGCTTTCCTCATGGATGCTTCCATGGACATTGTAACCTGGGCAGCCAGGGGTATAGCGGCAAACGTAGCAGCCCGCCGCCGACTATGGCTCCGTTCATGGCGTGCGGACACACATGCCAAAAACCTACTGGTAAACAGCAAATTCAGGGGGGGCAAACTATTCGGCCCTGCACTAGACAAGGCTCTCTCCAGTGCCTCTAACAAAGAAAAGAAGCACTCTCTTAACCAGGTGCAAGCGTTCAAGAGTTTCTTTCATCCCTTTCAGAGATTCAACCTGGGACCCAAACGTGCCTTTTCCTTGTACAATGCCTGGAGCTCCCAACAGCGCGGCAGGGGACATGGATCAAAACCTAACAGGTCAGCCACACACTCCACTTACACCAGACGCCCCGGGTCTCCTTCATGCAAGCAGGAGTCCTGACTCCTTTGTGCCCTCCTCCCCCGGCTCCGACTGGTTTGGAGGAAGGCTCCTGCACTTTGCTTGGCAGTGGAGTCAGGCCACTTCAGACAGCTGGGTCCAACAATCAGTAACAAGGGGATACTCTTATCGAATTCAAACCAGGCCAAGGAAATTCTTCCACATTTCCCCCCTCTCACGCATCACCAGCAAGCATGAGGCAATGCGGTCCGAAATCGACAAACTGCAGAGGATGGGTGCCATAGAAAGAGTGCCATGGCACGAGAAGGAAAGGGGACTCTACTTGATCCTCTTCCTCGTACAAAAGAAAAGTGGAGAATGGAGAGCGGTCCTGGATCTGAAGCGCCTCAACAAGTCCATCAGGCTCCAGAGATTCAAGATGGAAACCTTGGCCTCCATTACACTAGCCATCTCGAAAGACGATTGGCTCTCTTCCTTGGACCTAAAAGACGCATACCTCCACATTCCCATCCTCCTGGCTCACTGTCAATGGCTCTGCTTCGCCTACAACAACCAGCATTGGCAATACCACTCCCCTTCGGCCTGGCCACAGCACCCAGAACGTTTACCAAAATTTTGATCCCTCTCATCGCGAACCTCTGGCTCGAGGGCTTAGCCGTCTTCCCTTACTTAGACGACATCCTGATTCGGTCGGCGTCTCGAGATCTTGCTCAGGCTCACCTCCAGCACACCATCTCTTACCTGGAGTACCACAGATTTCAAATCAACCGAGCCAAAAGTCACCTGACCCCCAGTCAGCACCTAGAACACCTGGGGGTAATATTCCACACCCGCCTAGACAGGGTATTCATCCCACCCCCTCGACAGCACAAGATCAGGAACCTCATCCTGAACGCAACCGCGTCCTTCCCTGCGAACGCTAGCGTCCCTACTCGGATCCATGATATGGAACCGAACCCACTTAAGGTGGCGTGTGCAGGATGTGTGCAGCCTCCAACAGCTGCTTCGCCCCTGGCAAACGCATAATCAACAACTGCCCAGTATCTCTCTCATTCCTGACTGAGACCCCGCACTCCTTCAGCTGGTGGTAAAACCCACACCATTTACTGCATGGCGTTCCCCTAACAGAGCTGCACAAGATCATACTAACAACGGATGCCAGTCTCTCCGGGTGGGGAGCCGACATCGGAAACAACTTAACACAAGGGGCCTCGTCGGCCACAGATGCCACCCACAGCATCAGTTGACTGGAGCTCAAGGCCATTCGACTAGCCCTCCAATGGTTGATCACCCTACTGGAGGGTTGCCATGTGCTCGTCTTCACGGACAACACCACAGCCATGGCTTACATCAACCGTCAGGGGGGCTCCCGATCCAAGACACTTCACAAGGAAGTCTCCCACCTGCTGCGTTGGGTAGAGTCTCACCTACTCTCTGGCCCTTGGATCTAGTTTTTACCTCCAACCACCTCCACATAAAGGGTGTAGACAATGTCGAAGTGGACTGGTTGAGCCACCAGGCCCTGTATCCAGGGGAATGGACCCTCAGCCCGGCCGTGTTCCAACTCCTCTTCGAGACATTTGGCACTCCGATCCTCGACCTATTTGCCACCCCGACCAACTACAAGTTGCCCTGATTTTTTCAGCAGGAACCTGCACCCCAAATCCAAAGCCCCCGATGCTCTCAGCTGCCAGTGGCCTCCGGGCCTACTCTACGCCTTCCCTCCATTCCCCTTACTCAGCCGAGCGATCCGCAGATGCAAACACCAGCGAGCCACTGTGATATTCGTAGCCCCTAGCCCCTTTTTGGCCTCGTCGGCCATGGTTCATGGACTTGCTCACCCTGTCACACGGGAACCACCTCACCTTACCTGTCAC
The DNA here is from genome assembly GCA_003113815.1 of Sphenodon punctatus. Taxonomy (NCBI): domain Eukaryota; kingdom Metazoa; phylum Chordata; class Lepidosauria; order Sphenodontia; family Sphenodontidae; genus Sphenodon; species Sphenodon punctatus. The sequence continues at coordinate 668,187 of QEPC01015106.1, read as the reverse complement.
ACAAGATCTGCTGTCACAGGGACCCTCCTTTACTAGCAGCCACAGTTTCTGAAACTAACAGCATGGCTGGCGAGACCCTAGCTCTTCGGGGTCTGGGCTACTTTGACTCTGTCATACGCACACTACTGGCGTCTAAGCAAAAATCCACTCAACGCATATACCAGTGTACTTGGATGGTCTTTGTGGGCTGGTGCCAGTCTAGACTTGTTCCCCCACAATCTCCGTCTGTAGGCCAGGTCCTCCAGTTCTTACATGAGGGGTTGGACAAAGGCCTACACCCCAACACACTGTCCAGTCAGTTGGCCACAATTGATAGTACCCTAGGGGCTTCCAGTAAACCACGCCTTTCCATCCACCCTCATGTACGTCAGTTCATTAGGGCCGCCCGGCGAATTTCCCCATCAGTAGTACACAGGTTCCCTACCTAGAATCTCAACCTGGTTCTTAAGACTCTAACAGGGCCCCCGTTGAAACCCCTGAACCAGGTCTCACTATTCTACCTCTCAATTAAGGTGGCCTTCTAATAGCCATCATCTCGGCCAGGTGTATCTCCGAAATTGGGGCTCTGTCAGCCGACCCTTCCCTCTGTTCCTTCAGGAAGGAATCGGTCTGTCTTAGCCTGGATCCCTCCTTCCTTCCGAAGGTTTCCTTCCTCTTCCATCTCTCCCAAGATGTGGTCCTGTCCTCCTTCTGCCCTCAGCCCCGCCACCCTCTAGAGAAACTGTGGCATTCTCTAGACGTGCACAGGGCTCTAAAGATATACCTGCTTCGTTCTGCTCCCTTCAGACGTTCCTTTGGCCTCCTAGTAAGCTATCATCCCCATCACCGGGGCTCAAAAAAGCTTCCAAATCAGTCATTGCCGACTGGATCTTGATCTGCATCACTGAAGCGTACAAAGCCTCCAGCCTCCCAGTACTATCCTGGCACACTCTACCTGGGGAGTGGCCACCAATTTGGCGTTCCACTCCCGGGCCCCGCTAAGTGAAATATGCAAGGCAGCCACCTGGGAAAGCCTGCATACGTTCTCCAAGCACTATAAGATTGATCTGCACCAATCCACCGAGGCCGCCTTCGGCAGGCGGATTCTACAGGGGGTACTAGGGTCTTGTTGAGCCTGGTTGTCCCTCCCTGCCGAATAAATAGTACTGCTTTGTTATCTCCCTGAGTCCGAATAAACGGACTGAAGGCTATAGAAAGGACAATTGGGATTCTTACCTGTGAATTGCCCTTCTGTAGCCTTGCAGGGAGTTTATTCGGCCCACCCGGGCTGTAATGTTGAGTTTCCCCCTTTAGTTCTGGGGAGGTTTAGTCCCCTTCTCATAGGGGTTCGGTTAACGTTACTCCTCAGAGTTTCGGGGAAGGTTCTGTTTATGTTTCTTTCAGACTACGGATACTTCGGCTGTGATACTCCTGGGGAAGCAAGGGCGCGCTCTCCCTACGCATGCCCAGTGGAAAGTCTATGCTGCCTCCTAGTGGACACGAGGGAGATGGCTCCCTGAGTCTGAATAAACTCCTTCCAAGGCTACAGAAGGGCAATTTACAGGTAAGAATCCCAATTGCCCTTTCTCTGGATTTGACATTGGAAAGGAACTTAAACTCCTATGTGAAGTGGTGATATAGTGGGCCCCCCTCTTAACATAAGAATGTTTGATGGTTAACATTCTTAATGTAAAGGTGACATGTGCTTTCCTTTTGCAGGAAGTTTGAGTCAGCTCTGGGTGCCACCTACATGCACTGTGGCAAGGTAACTACCATGTGGGCGTATACCTGGTACTCCCCCTTTCGTCCTAGGAAGGCACTTACTAAACAGGGCTGTGGCTGCCCTGACCTGTGTGACAGAGGTCCTCAGAATAGTTGATAGTTGACAGCACACATTGACTCCGCCCCTTCTCTAAATATTAAATGGCCTGCCTCAGGCACACCAAAGCTCGGCCCACCAGGTGCACATTCCCATCTTCTTGACCCCATGAGATATGAACGGACTTGCTGTTGGGGAAATGTTACTGTGATTAATTTTTGATGCTCAGTAATATTATTATTTATTATTATTACTAATTTATTATCAAACATTTATATAGTGCCAGCAATGTACCTGGCACTTTACAAAGTAATTGAATAGACACGGTCCCTGCCCTAGGGCTTACAATCTGAGAGACTGGTGAGGGGAAGACGAAGGAAGGGGAACAGAGGGACAGACAAGGAGTGTAACATTCACAAGGATGCGAGGTCCCAGGTGTACGCAATTGCCTTGGTTACATCAAGAATGATGGCTGGCTGNTACAGTGCAGGAGAAAAAATCTGGCAGTTAGCCTTGAGTGAGGCAAAAGGAGGATGTTTTCTCTTTCATTCACGAGTGGCCCCACGTCTGTGCTGTCGGTCGTTATGTCTTAGAGATCTGGGTCATCTGGGATTTTATTTCTGTTACAAAGTAATATGAGAACACTCTTGTTTTTGTGACACCGTATGTATATTAATTGTGGTGCTATGTAGGGTTTGGATCCAAACACTATAGGTCAGGCTCATCTCTAGCTAAATAAGGCTCTTTTAGAGTGATGTTATTCTCAGTAAGTTTGAATTGAAACAAGGGAGTGAAGGTTAAGATTAAACGTGAGTTGCTGCCTGCCTGCTAAAAGATGCTAGCCGTTTCAATCTACTTTCTCCTTACTCAGTCTAGTGAGGATTGGCAGTGGTATAGAAGCTCATAGTAAACAAGGTACAAAAAAGTCTCTCCTGGCAGTGAAGGATGAGTGAGTGTAGTACTGGCTGGAAGACAACTTTAGAGCCTCAAATCTGAAGTGGTATTTAACATTTAAGCTGTCTGCTTGATGGAAGTTTCATTCCTGGAATTTCTGGCATTCGACTAATAGCTCATTTAGAAGACTGAATCAAGAAGTCCCTTTTTGCAAGAAAATAAAATTTGACGTCACATGCACATGGTATGCACTTCTTAAAGAAAAAAAAATACTTGAGTGCCTCAGATGGGGTAAGACAGTTACTAGTAATTTGTTCTTACCTAGAATTAAACCATTTGTATGCAATTATCTTTACTGCATTTGTTGTCAAATTGTTATAGATTAGAATTACGTGACAACCTTCATGTGCAGAGGGAATGCAAACTTGCTTCCTGTAAGTAGCATTTCTAAATCTGTCTGTGAAAGTTTCGTTCCACACATTTCTCTCCATTGTCTTTGGAAGATGTAATTGGGGACACAAGAGGCTACCATTTAATCACAGCAGTATCTTTAAATGGGAGTCATGCTCATGTATCCGTAGGGGAAGTCTTCTATGCTTTTGGAATATTAATTGTCCTCTAGCGTATTCGATAGAGACCCTTTCAACAAAAGAATGATCCCAATTGAAGGAATAAATTAAATCCCCTTTCTGCACAACCCAGTTACCGATCGTGGCTAGAATGCTTGTCCCCCTTGGGGTGCAACACTTACAGATGATGATGCTTTCATTTTGGAGACTCCCCACTCCCACCTCACCCCCACCCTACCCCGTCCCACTATGGAATGTATTGTAGGCTTTTTGTTAACCTGACTACTTCCTCTACAGAAGGGGTGGGAAAACTCAGGGCCAGGGGCCAAATGAGGCCTGCGGCAAGTTTTGATGTGGCCCCTTTCCACTTGCTGGATCTGGCCCTTGGATCTAGTTTTTACCTCCAACCACTGAAAAACTGAGTTCAAGGGAGGGGAGCAGAAATGAGGGTATGCAAAGGATAGAGGACAGTTCCATGGCCCAAATTCATGATTGGGTCCTTGGTAGGGTAGCCACCTGTGCAAATTTTTAAGGAACACTTACGAAAAATACATGTTGCAGGACCCACATCGGTGCTTTAGGCGCCAATGCAGACCCTGCAACATGTATTTTTCATAAGTGTTCCTTAAAAATTTGCAGAGGTGGCGACCCTAGCCCTCCTCTCCTTGAGGGCATCCCTTAAGCACCTCTGTCTCCTACTTTCATGTGGTCCTCAGACAGAGCTTGTGCAAGTTTTCAAAGTGGCGCCCGGTTGGGAAAATGTTCCCTGCCCCTGCTCTACACGATAGTAGCTTGTAAGACTGAGCCACTGAAGAGGTTCAGCCATGGGGCACCATGGTTTGTCAGGAGAAAAGGAAATTTGGATCCTATTATTCTACATGCCTAGTAGTCGCATTGTGCTACGTACTGTACAAACTGTTGTTCCTTTTAACATTTTATTAATTTTAATTTGTAAGAAACATATACTATTACACAAGTAGAAAAGAAAGCAAGAGGCGGGAAAACACAAAAATGTAACCACTGTGTTCTCAGTAGTAGTCTCTTATATGATACATATGTGTGGGTTATAAAAAGGTGGAGGGGGAAATTGAATGTACAAAGATACAACAAAAAGCCAACTATTTTTAAAATTGCTCCAAGGTTATACTGGTTTCCAAAAACGTACTCCAAATTGCACTAAATTTTTCTGAATGGTTTATTTATTTATTTTTAACCACCACCACCCCCCGTTAAAGCAGCTCAGGGCGGCTAACAAATTGCACATTATAAAATAAAAATATAAAAGTTAATAATATAACAATAAAACCCAAGGTAGAGCATACAAAACCACAAAAATTCCCTCCCTCACCTGTACCCATCTCCCCCGCCAAATGGAACAGCCAGGTTTTACATTGACGTTGAAAAGAGAAGGGGCCATTCAGGCCTCCTACAGAAGGGAGTTCCACAGCCTTGGTGCGGCCACCAAGAATGCCCTCTCCATAGTTTCCCCCCGATTATCTAAATTGTTGGTTAATTTGTCTTTATGTTATACGTGTATTTCCCATAGAATGTCTTATTGCTGAAATGGATTTAGTCTTTTGTCTGTATGCTAATCATTTGATTGTAAGTTCACCTGATTCCCAATGATCTTGACATAATCTGTATAAAGTATATTCTGCTCTTTGAGATAATTTATTTAATCCATTTCTTGTATTGGTAAGAATGCATAAGTTACCAGGTAAAGGATTGTTGGCATAGTCTTCATCCAAAGATAGTGGATAAGGTGCTTGACTTGTATCTGGTTTTTCTGTTTAAAGAATCTGGACATCTACCCACCATGGTCTGAAGCAGCTATAGTTCTAATAAAAGCATTGACCACATATTTAATTATGTTCTGAGATATAAAGAAAAAAAATCAGTTCTAGTATAAACTAGGGGTGTGCATATTGTTTTTGTTTTTCTGGTATTAATAAAAAATTGTTTTTCATTAATACCAGAAAAAGAAAATAAAACAAAATTTTGGAATAAAAACAAATTTCAGAATTTAATTTTTTTGAAATGTTAGGACATAAATATCAGGCTATAACATTTATTTTCTGTCCGCTTTGCATGAAATTTGGGTGGAATGGACCTCTTACTAAGGGGATAATCTCTGCCTAATTTCAAAAGGATTGGATAAAGGGGCCCCATTTTTATAAGCATCATGGTTTATGATGCATTTCTGGCTGTAACATTTTTGCTTCCCATCTAATATTAATGCAATTCGGAAAGATTTTTTTCCCCTTACCCCAGGTATCATTCCTGCCAAATTTCATAAAGATTGGATAATGAGTTCTTATTTTATAAGCAATGCAATATTTGTGGTTTGCGCACACATTTCCAGCTGTAACGTCTTGTTTTAAATCCAGTTTGGATGAAAGTAGGACAGAGTGTATCCCTCACCCAAGGTTTAATCCCTGACAAATTTCAGAAACATTGGATAAAAGGCCCTGATTTTATAAGCAATTAAACATTTGTGATTTTAACAGAAGCTGTGGAAATACTAGTCCTGAAAATTGCCGGACAAAAAAAAATGACAGTGTAACCAGGATGTTGAGCAGCAAGGCAGAGGGGAAGGGGGAAGCAGTCCAGCAATCGGCAGACATAATTGACACACATTCCCGGGAGGGAATGCGCAGCCAGGATATGTGAAGGTGCCGCTGGTCAGAAAGTCCCCCCTCCTCCCGCGGCTTTGCCGGCAAACACCTACAAAGATACAGAGCAGTCTCCAGTTTCACTGCAAGTACTCATAAAAGCAGAACTCTGCACCTATTCTCCCCCCCCCCCACATGTATTCCCCCACAGACTTTGGGGTGCCAATGACTGAAGCCTATGTCTGTGCCAGTGCTTCTAGCACCTGCTCCTCCTCTGCTCTGCCTGCCTCCTGTTTTCTTCATCCTCTGTACAAATGCTCCAAAAAGCAAACCTCTGCGTTTGATAAAACCTTTATAATTTAAACAGAGGCAACACCTGCAATTGATTTAAGGAAATTCGTTAATTCTGTTAAAATCACGAATTTTCATTGCTTATAAAATTGGGACCCTTTGTCCAATCTTTTTGAAATTTTGGCAGGAAAACTCGCTTCGGTGAGGGGAATAACGTGTCAAAAACTGCATCCCAATTGAATAGAAAACAAAGATATTATAGCTGAAAATGTGTGTGCAACCCATGAAATGTTTAAATTGCTTATAAAATCATGACCCTTGATCCAATCTTTCTGAAATTTGGCATGGGTGATCCCTTGAAATGGGGGCACAATGAGTCCACATTTGATCAAAGGCCCTTTTCACATGGCCACCCCTCCCCCCGCACATGTACGCAGGTGAGGGGGGTGCCTGTGTGAATGCCATGGGGGGGATGCGGGGTGCCTGTGGGAACACCGCGGGGGGTGGGTGGGGGTGCGTGCACGCTCCCGCGCTCCACCCACCCGGCATCCACGCATGGAGCAACAGGCACCACTGCCCGATGCTCCATGCGTGGAGGTGGGGGGGTGGGGGTGTCCATAGACATGCACTCCCCCACCCCACAGCTCGTGTGAGAAGGGCCTAAATGGAAGGAAAAACAAAGATGTTGGAGCTGGAAATGTGTGTACAAACCATACAAGTAAATTGCTTATAAAGCCGGAACCTTTTATCCAAGCTTTATGAAAATTTGGCAGGGATGATTCCTGTGGTGAGAGGTACAATCTGTCCAGATTTCATGCAAGTCGGATGAAAAATGAAGTCACAGCCGGAAATATATTTCCCATTGAAACCAATGGAAAACAAAAATGAAAGTTCTCAATAACGAAAACCAGAAAAATTAAAATTTTAATACAAAAACAAATGCAATGCGTCCCTGGTCCAGACTCCTCGAATAAACCAAACAAGGTGATTGAAAAAGGTGTAATCCCTTGTTGATGGATTCGCTGTTCTTTCAATGGCAACAAGACTGATCTGACACGTAAGATAACTTCTCTGGAATTAGATTTTGTTGAAAAGGGAGTAGCAGTCAGGGTCTAAACATTCATCCCAATCTCCTCTCAAAATATGTAGGCATTGTCCAAATTAAGGAAGTTTTCCAAACAGACTATGGGAATTTTCAGACAAGACACTTGCCACCCACTACTCATCCACCCATTATACATGTTGCAGGGTTGCAGTGTTGCCCTATGAATGCCCTGTAACATGTATAGTGGATGGGAAGCATCTGAAAATGCCCTATGATAAAACATTGAATCATGTACATTGGGACCATAAATACAGCCCAGAGTAAAAGTGGAGTCCATAACTTTAACGTTTGCAAAAACAAATTGATCCTCTGGGTTAGTAACTAGGTCAATTTAAATGTGGGCAGAATTTCTTATGTTCAAAGATAGAAACACCATGTGATTTAGTATTAAAGGTGCCAGAAACTGCTAACCCAGCCTCTTCCCAGTTTTTAAGATTCTTCAGACAGTGGGTCTCTTGCAGCCTAACAATGAGCCTTTTGCTTCTTAAGCAACCAATAGTATTTTCTTTTTCTTTATAGTGTTATGAGCCCTCTAACATGCCAAGATACAGTTAGTTGGCCATTCTTAATAAATGTAGTCTTCTGTATTGAGCTTCTGTTGCTGTTGATCTGCCATATTCCTTAGTTCAAATCTGACAACTACATGCAAGTACACGAATTGTTGCCCTCTTATGTAATATATATTTAGAGCAGGGGTGGGAAACCCTTTCTCTCCTGAGGGCCACTTTGAAAGCTTGCACAAGCTCCGAGGGCCGCACGGAAGTTGGGACAGGGGTGCTTAAGGGATGCACTCAAGGAAAGAAGGGCCCAAATCCTGGATCTGTGCCATAGAACTGCCCCCTGCCCTTGTTTGCATGACCTCGTCTCGGCTCCCTTCCCTTGAGCTCAGTTTTTCAGTGATTGGAGGTAAGAACAGGATCCAAGGGCCAGATCTAGGAAGTGGAAAGGGGCCACATAAAAACTTGCCATGGGCAGTATTTGGCCCCCAGGCCTGAGATTCCTCACCCCTGATTTAGAGAATCCTGAAAGTTTACATTCTCATACACACACTTAGAGAAGCCATGATGAGGGCCCATGAAGAAAAATGGAAAAAATAAGAGAAAAATAAGTACAGAATACAACTGTCAATGATGAACAGCAGTTTTTACCAAAGAAAACAAGAGAAAAATACACCTTATCCTCTGGCGAAGGTTCGGATAGGTGTGGCCTAAAAGCCCACCACTAACTGTGACATTAATGTAAAAAGAAGTTTTAATAGAGATTAAATACAAGCCATGTATCGGCTCACAATTTTAACCTCCTTAAACGTTTAAACCCATACTTAAACAGAATATTGTTGTCATAGCACAGCTTTATTTATAGTCTTACAATAAACTGTATTAATCCAACATATATAATATTTTAAGAGTATACTTGTAATTGAATATGTAAATTTTCAAATATAAGTGATTAGAATGCCTAAACACAGGTAATATGCAAGTCCAGAACTATATAGATATAGTTCATAAAGATATAGTCCTATATTATTTATCCCACCATATTCCGTAGGCTCAAGGTGGCTTACAATTCTTTAGCTTATTAACTGTAAATTAACAAGACTCAAACAATTACATTCAAATCTTATCCACAGTTAATTTGATGCTGAATATATCTTTGGCCATATTTTGTATGAGATCAGCAACACCATAGTTTGCCTCAAGACTTCCATCTTTGATGTTAGTGGGCTATACGATCTATGTATTTTAGTGACCCCTGACTGTATAGGCAAACACGGATTTGGTCTAGAAATGTAGAACACTTCAGTATCTGTTTTAAGGAGTATTAAAGGATTTTCAAAAACCAAAAGCGGCAACTTATTTCAAAATGGGTATTTTCATATGTGATGGTGCTAAGCACTGTCACCCCATACAAGATCTGGCCCAGCTGCTGAACAAACATAACGGCGACTGCGGAGAGGGCAGGGGGATGTGCAGGCGTGGGAGCTGCTGCGCCTGCCCAGAAAAGCTCTGGCCTCTGGCTGGAGCTAGGTAGAGCAGGCCATCCGATGTGACAGCCTGCTGTACCACAGTCCAGGGATGACTTCCCTCCAGACTGTGGCAGGGCTATCTCTAAGATGTGCGCTGGCAGGGAGCCCAGCGCACAACCCGGAGTTAATCCTGCCATGGTCTGGGGGGTATGTTCCTGCCTGCAACAAACATCTGGTGAATGGGAACAAACGTGACACCACCATGGGTGGCCACGCCGGGATAAGTGTGGCCACCTGTGGTAGCGTCATGTTACACCCAATGTAGCAGGATCCTCCTGTGCCTACATCTGGTTTGTTCTGCAGTGCCTCCTGGAGTCCCTGTACAAGCAAATGTTAAACTTGCCCAAAAGAGCGAAACTAGAGTTGGAACTATATTCTGCTTAAAGCATTTATTTTTAGATACTTTCAAAGCTATTCGTAAGGGGAGGTCCAGGCATATCCTTTCTTACCTTATGGAATATGTGTGGGTGGGAAACTTGAGATCTAAATTTACATCTAAAGGGGTTCTCTCCAGTGAAGTAGTTTTGGTGCAGCGTAGGGTGATTTTTTTTGTTTTTGTTTTGGGGTTTTTTTGTGTCCAGGTGATGGTTGCAAGTGAATGTTTGTCAATAGATGGTATGTTTTTCATTTGCATACAGTAACTTAAAAAAACCATTCAAGCCTGTGTAAACTTCTTTGGAGATGGTTAGCGAAGTGCTTGACTACAAGAAGGGGCAGTGTGAGATGTGTGCATGGAAGAAATTACTTTCACTTATATTAGAAGAAACCTGAAGCCAGCTTTGCAAAAGTATCGGCATGACCTTAAAACTTAGTCCTGTGAAGTCCAGTAGAAGTAGTATGTCAAGTCAAGTCATTTATTCAAGCATGGCCAAAGGCCATTGCATTCAAAATCAGTTCATACATACATATATCAAACAATTATAAACACTGGACAGCTAAAGCCCCTATGCAAATGAGGATCCAGCATCTATTTATACAATAGCAAAACTTATATAAATTAAAAATAAAGATAAACAACTAAAATTTCAATTATTGAACACATTTTGGCCCTACTTCAGTAAACCAAGGGCCTTACAGCCGTTCTATTGTACATTCCTACCATAGGAGTTGCTAAGGCTCCCAATAGAGTATAGGGCCTATTACCCTAACCTATTGTAATTAGCCCTCCCCCTGCCTCCAATTTTTAAAATAAGGATACTCCCAGCCATTACTAATCTAATAATTGATTCAACTTCCCCCTGCTCAAGCAGGGTTGAGACTTGCCCCAAAAGACAAAAAGCCCTGCCTAGTGTGCACCATTTGCAGCAAAAATCGTGCCATTGCCTATATAACCGTTACATCAGAACTATTCAAAAGAAAGTCCATCATTACCTCATTTGAGCAACCAGGGAGTCCCGCCAACAGCGGAGCCAAGAACTTATCTCTCTCCTTATCGTATAAATGGCACCACAGTATCATATGTTGGGGCGTTTCCGTGGTTAGGTTATCAAATGGACACATTCTATCCAGAAAGGGTATTTTCTTAATCCTTCCCTCCAATACCACCGAAGGAAGGGCATTAACCCTGGCCCGAAAAAGCAGACGCTTGACTTTAAGCAATATATTTTCCGTTAGGTACACCGCCATTTGGCCCTAGCTGGAACCCACTCAATATAGGCCCTCATATAGGCTCTTTGCGGCCTTCTTGGACCTGAGAGCGGCTTTCGACTCCGTAGACGGGGGAATTCTCTGGGAGAAACTCCGGAGGACCACTATTGAAGTTAGGCTTTCATCAAATCTGGGCACTGTATGCTGAGACCTCATTGCTGGTTAGGATAGATGAGCAGGGACACATCACACCACCAATTAAAACGTCCCAGGGAGTAAGGCAGGGGTGTGTCCTTGCACCGATATTATTTAATTTTTATATAAATGAAGTGATTTCTATGATGGCATGTCCGAGTTGTTTCCCGCCAAAACTAGCAGCCAGATCAGTTGGCTGCTTGTGCTACGCGGACGATGTTGTGTTGTTATCCCAAACTCGTCTTGGATTGAAGCGTCAGCTAAAAATGTTCTCTAATTTTTGTCATCAGAATAGACTGACAATCAACTTTGATAAGACAAAGACCATGGTATTTTTACTTCTAAGAAAGAGCGGTACCAATGGGACATTGACGGTCACCCTGTTCAGCAGGTCTTCTCATTTAAATATCTTGGCCTCTTGTTCCATAAGTCAGGAGCCTGGAAACAACATCTGGCGGGGGGTACTATTACTGCCAAAGGGCCAGCCTGTGCCATTCTCAGTTTCTTTACGAGACAGGATAGGGCAGCGATTGAGCCAGCTATACAAGTCCACAATGCTAAGATCAGATCCCAACTGCTTTATGGGGCAGAGCTGTGGGCTCCATTTGTCACTTCAGACCTGAACATAATTCAATCCAAGTTCTTGACAGCCCTCTTGGGAAACCCTAAGGGTACCCCATTAGCAGTAATAAGGCTAGAATTGGGACAGAGGAACTGGCAGTACATGGTAGTGAGAAGTGAGCTGAAATATTGGTGTAAGATCTTCGCGAGAGAAGATTCAGAACTTCTGGAAGATTTTAGGAAAGACCAGTATGTAAGCCCATGGTCCTCAAGGATAGAGGAGTACCTTCGCAGTATGGGGCTCTCAAAGGACTATTTAAATCACAAGCCATCTGGGGCTGTGATGGCTGAGTCCTGCAAAGAGCGGATGACATCGAAGTAGTATGTTGCTCATCAGTACGCTGTTTCTGTGCATGTTTACTAAGATCTTGTGCTCTATTGACAAGGGGTGTGTGTGTGTGTGTGTGTGTATATGTATAATTAATTTATTAAGGCTCTAACTTTCGCCATGGCCAATAAAGAATAAAAGTAAGAAAGCAAAAAACACAACGAAATACATAGGAACAAATATCTCTTACATTAATTACATACAATATTTCCCCTATACAAACAAGAGGGAGGTAAACAAAAAAAGAGATGAATTGAGCCTCCATATCTATAAATCCCACTTGTTTCCTCATGCCACCACTTCCTCACGTATCCTTGGAGCTAGGAGAGCGAAAGATGCTATTGATCTCATAATTTTCTCATCCTTTGTGGCCAATAACAATTTTATTTTATAGCATGTTGGGAGATATTCTTTACCTTCCCATAATGGGCCTAGCCAAATTTGCCTTATGTTCTCATAAAGAGGACAAACAAATAAGAGATGTTAGAGATCCTCTATCTCCAAGGTCATGCAAGGGCAAATCCAACTTTCATAGGGTTTGCCACTATATCGTCCACAAGTGACCGCTGAATTAAATAATTGAAATCCCAATTGCATAAATATCCTATGTAATGTGAAGTCACTTAATTTATCTAAGTAATCCTCAAACTTATGCTGCCGTTTGAAATGGTAGAGCCAGGGCGCAACCTTCCAGTTGGCCGCTATTGTCAGATCTTCCTGTCTGGTTATATCAACCGCTCTGCCCTTTGCCAAGCTTATCTGTTGACCTATGTTTTTCCCCCCAAAGCAGGAAAACGATAAACCCAAGTTCCTCATATGTGACAAAACTTGGGTAAGCCAGGGGTAATAGGGTACGCAAGCACACTTCACCTCGCGTGAGTGGGACCAGCTGGGAGAGGAGGGGCTCGGAGCAGGAGCTACTGCAGGGGAAACAACTGGTGGTGGAGCCCTCCTACCTATTCATTGGCTCTTTCCATCCACCCCCAGGTATATTATCCAGAGGCTGGGGCCCTTGGGCGTGAGTGGGACCAGCTGGGAGAGGAGGGGCTCGGAGCAGGAGCTACTGCAGGGGAAACAACTGGTGGTGGAGCC
>QEPC01015106.1:590793-612701 GCA_003113815.1 Sphenodon punctatus | reverse complement strand
ATATTTTTAATTGTTTGTTTATTAATGTGGTGTTCGTTATATTTTTATATGTTTTTAATATGTTGGAGGGGGCAGCCAGAAAAATTGAAGGAAATAAATAAATGCTCATTAGATAATTAAATGTTACATTGTGTTCTGTGTAAAAATGGAATCCTTGACCCCCCAAATCCTATGATAGACTTCAAGACCATGAATTTTTTATGAATAGTTCTAAGGTTACCTGACTTGTCAGATTTTTGTTTTTGTTTAAAGCCGCCATTTTGAAAAAGCTACCATTTCAGGATGGGCAACATGCTTTTTCTTAATGCAAGGACCACAATGGACATTTCTGTACCAGTTGCATGTACTCCCTCCGCATGAAGCTATTTTTGGTGCTGGCTTGACAGTCTATTATTTATCTGGTCTTGGTCTGGGTCACCTGAATCGAAGTTCTGTTACACCTGGAATTTTACAGAATTTTTTTTAGCAGACTATAGTAATCCACTTGAATAGGAGTATCTTTCAATCAAATTTAAGTTTGACTTGAGTGTAATTTATTTACGTGAGTATGGTATCAACACTACAATTCATCAGAGCTGAAAGGGAAGTCAGCTGGGAACTACACCAATCTTTGTTTGCTGATATGCTCCTCTGATTTTCTGCCTACAGCCACAGCAGCTATGCTCGGTGAGGGTCAGTCTATCAAATGCATATGAAGCTGTTGCCAGACACATCCTGCCTTGTACAAAGAGTTTTCATCAGGTCATTTTGTAGTGAAGAAATCGGATTCCTTCAACAAAGTATCCACAGACCAGGCATTGGAACATGTTAATAGTATCAGCAAAGTCACTGGGGGACTAATTGGAATCACCAGAAATGATAGTGCAAGGGATCCTTGGTGTCCGACGTTCAACGAGCGCAGTCAAATAGCACAGGAGACCTGTGTAGTGTCTGATGTGCAGCTGGAGGATGATGAGTCTTGCTTGCCTGACCACAAGGACATCTTAAATGCTAGAATTGTATGAAATGAAAATGAAGTGAAGAAGATAGAGCAGCAGTTTGGAGTTTTCACAATGGAGCATAAAGAAGTGATATACCTCTCCACAAATGATGTTGCTCCAAATGAGGTAACAGGGTTTCTGCTGATGGCTAAGGAAAGAGGAACAGACAGCCTCATGAACTTAGTTCAGGAAAGATTGATCAGCAAACAAGTTACCTTTCATGAAAAATTAAAACCTATCAAGACATTAATGCTGGCGAACATGAGCCATGTTGTACAGTGTGGACCCAGCTACTGCAAGTGTATGAAGAAGACTGACAGTAACATTTTTCAGAGATTGCTTGTAGCCAAAGAAGCTGGCTGAGATATCAATTTGAAAAAATTCTGGAACATGAAATGTCTATGTTCCATTGTCCATAGTGGATTGCACAGAATCTTTGTACATGTGGCAGTACAGCACAGTTGTATATCTTGGAGGAAGGTGTCATTGAAGCAGACATTCAAGCAACTGTCACTTCAGCATGCACATTCGTAGATGGACAAACACTTGTGCAGGAAATGGGTAGACTTCCAGGATGTACTACATTTGGAGACTCTGTAGACCGATTCACAGAGTGTGTGTGGCCACTTGGGACTGAACTCAACTAGAATTGGTGTAGTATTTGATGCAAGTAGAATTGGTGTAGTATTTGATGCAAGAGTCCATCAATGCATCTGCCCGAAAAAAGCAAGCAGGATCTGGCAGCAATCAGATGTATCATAAACAGCCATGATGTGCCCATGGTAGCTAACTGGCAGACCAACCATAAGTTATGGTATATCCGGTTGCACAACCAAATATAGAAACTTGTAATCCTAATTTTCACGGTTTATTCATTCCTGTCAGTATGATACTTGAACATTTTTCTCTTTCCAAGTGCACATTTAAATGAGGGCAAATGCTTCTGGCTTTATAATTTTGCAAGCTAGTGCCTTTCTGGATACTTTTGAAATCTGTGCTTTTCTGAATACTTGTGGGCCATTGTCTATTTTTCAAACAGCCTTACCTTACAGATCTTATTTTCTGAATTTAAGCTTGCATTTTACTCACCTTGGAAATTATCTCTTTAAACTGGTCTGGGTTGCTGTTTTCATGCTGAGGGACATTGCTATTTTTGTACAATACGGTTGCGTATCAGTTTTCAGCTCTATAAGAAAGTGTTAAAATTTCTTACCAAAACCTATAAATCTTGCTTTTATAAAATTAGATTTTTAAAAAAAGAAATGCACAATGTAAACTTGCATTTAAAATTATTTGAATGTTCTTATAAATATTTGCAAGCAACAAAACACAAACACCAGAAATAGTGAAAATGTAAGTCACAATGTATAATTTAATAAATTTCAGTTCTATATAATGAAAAACATAATGTATTGCAAACACGCAACAGAAATCTCAATGCATTTCAAGCACCAGGCTCTTCATCAGGGGAATCTGTAAATATAGTTTAGACCAGTAAATATCACATAATATAAAAAACTCCATGAAATGACACTATGAAACATAAATATTACCTTTCTGTTGGTAATTATCAACTATTTATTTATTTATTTATAGCATCATTTTGTACCCCGCCCACTCCTGCCTAATGGCAGCTCAGTGTAGCTTACAAAAATTCCATGATAAAATGATAAACCAGTATAAGATATCGACAGTATAAAACAGTAATAAATATAAACCCCTGTAATCATGCAATTTATATTTATAACCTATAAATCCCCTATTATGCCAATGAGATCTGAATTAACAAAGGGTATTTTCAGACGTTACGAGATCACAGTGAACCACGGTGAATACCCACCTGTGGTCACTGTGTCTTGAACGTCTGTTTGGCGGCCGCCGGATGTTCGCCACAGTCAGTCTGCACAAGGGGTCAATTTGAACCACGTTTCCCGGGCTAGCCAGGGGAATGTCCTGGGAAGCGTGGTCAAACAGACCCCTGGCAGGGACAAAAAAAAAAGTAACGTCTGGCCGCTCGCCACGGCCCGGGATCACCGGCGGGATCCCAGGCCGTGGCGCATTCGGCCGGATGCGGCGGCCGCATTTGCCTCGCCGCCCGCCCGTCTCCTTGGAGGGCGGGCCGCGGGGTGCATGGAGGGGGCGGGGCCGTGCGGCCGCACGCTGCGCTGCGCAGCCCCGCCCCCTCCCGGATTCCCCGCCGGGATCCCCCCGGCACGTCTGATATGGTGTGACGGGGTGACCCCGGCGGGGAACGAATGGGTTGATTTCGGTACGGGGCCAACGGGCCCCGTAACGTCTGAAATCACCCAAAGTCTGTATTGACAGCAAAATAATGATATAAGAAAATGGGTTAAATAAAATTAATACCTTAAGGCCAATTACCCACAATAGCAAAATCTATTGGGGGGGGGGATGTGATAATAGTTACCCCACAAAATTCTCTTGATTACTTTATTTCTGTTATTTAAGAAAAATACTTTATACCAACCTCTTATCTCCAGATTATCTGGTTGGAGTTCAAAGGACTCTAAAATAAATTGTCACATAGTGGCTGCCATCTCTGTCCACTATATACAGAAATATTAAACAGTCGGTAAGTATATTATCCATCCTCTAGCCACACTATAGTCAGGGACCCATGTTGACTGCGTTGCTGCAATTTGCAGTGATTTTTGCAGAATCGGTCAATCCTCGCAGTGTCATGCTGAAATTGCAGTGAAACTGCAGTGAGGGCTGTCTGCAGGATCTTTAAATCCTGGCTCAGGCATAAACTTGTCGCCTGACCCTACACTAAAACTGCTGCTGCAGCTGCCGTCTGTCAGGGAGGTGTGACCGTGACCGGAGGGTAAATAGGCCCCTGAGAGATGAATTGTGGGTGGGTGGGGTCTGAAGGCCCTATGTTTGGGTGAGGGAGGTCTGGGGTTTTAATATGAGGTGGGAACTCCTGCTAACCATTCCCACCCAGGATTATCCCCCACCTGTTATCTGTAAACTGCAATCAAGCCAAGAATGTGTACCTGAGCTCTCGCATCCTCATGAATGTCACATCCCTTGTCCCTCACTCTGTTCCCCCTTCCCTGTCTCCCCTCCCCCTGTCTTTAGATTGTAAGCTCTCGGGCAGGGACCGTGTCTATCTTATTCTTTGTAAAGCGCCAGGTACATTGCTGGCGTTATATAAATCCTCATAATAATAATAATAATAATTCTGGGGTGCTGAAATTCCAGAGGATTTGAGTCATGTTTGATTAGCAAAGTTGTGATTCTATGTCAAACCTGTTGCAAATTTGCTTCCCAGCATGCATAGTTATGCAAATCAAGTTAATTATGCAAATATTAATGCTTGCAGTGAATTTGCAGAATTTGGCTTCACTGGTTGCAGAATTTAAGATTTTTTTGGTGGAGTGAACTCGGGTCCCTGACTATAGTAAGGAAACTTTTACTAAAACAACTTCTTTATAGTTTAAATAAAAGGAGATATAAAACTAGCCAATTACATTATCTGTCTTATAGAACTCACCAAACCCTTTAGGTCTATGACTAATATGCTACATTCCATATCTAAAGATGACTCAAATACCTATATAAGTTGCTGTTTTTAAAAACCTATATAAAAGAGATATACACTAATGCCTGTGGGTTTAATTCAGCAGCCAAACAAACATTCAAATGGCTAAGAAACTGCTAACAGATGTGTCCCCTATGCAACCACTTATTAAGACCCCATGAGATAATTGCAACACCTAAGAAGACTAATAGTATAACACAAGTAATAAAATAAGAAAAATAACATTTTATAGCCAGGATGGGGAACTCACCAGACCATCTAAATCTATAACTTAAAAATGCTACTCCCCATGTCTAAGGATGACTCAAATACCTCTGAGAGTTACTACTTATAAAGCATATATAAAGGAGATATACACGGATACCTGAAGGTTCAGTACAGCAGCCGAACACAAACTCAAATGGCAAAGGAAGCTGCTAACTCTTATATGTCCCCTATATATACACAAGGCATTCATCAAAGCTTACTTAGACAATTGTAACACCTGAAAAGGTTCTTGAATCTTTATTCTTTTGGGTTGATTATTTTAAATGGTTTTATATATCCTTGGAGGCGTGAGTTAGTTGTGACTCAATATTTTAAAATAAGTAGGATCTTAATGGTTGATAAAATCTTGCTTTTAATATGTTCTTGGATTGAAGTTCTTTGAAAAGTATATTATGTATAGAATATATATTTTGTATTATGCTGCATTTTTATTATGTACTATGTATTTTCCTTGGTGAGGTAGGAGAGCTGGTTCCCCAGTTTGTGTTCCCTGATGCTGGGGGGGAAGATTGTACTGGTGACACCTGGCCTACTGTTTTTGCAGGTATTTACAGCTGGGGTGGAGCCCTTTGGGTGCCAGCCGAAGGGCAGCACCCAAAGGTTGTTGGCCATTGGTGTGGCCGTTAGCAGTGCTGTAACCCCCACCCCCACCCCCCGGTCGTACGTTCATCATATACCCGAAAGAAGATTGTCCTTTCTGATTCTTGAGTGCCTTTTGTAGTGAGTGCCCTGCGTGGGAAGAACAGCCTGAGGCTTTCTTACTATTTCTGGTTGGACAGAGGAATAGACAGACACGAGCAGCTGTGTCGGCATTGCTGCCCAGCAGAAAGAGCCCCTGAAACCGTATAGTGCTCTAATTTGGTTTTAATTTGCTGAAAGTTTGTTTTAAGATGGTTTGTATTTGTTTGTATTGTATAGTATCAGGAGTGCTTCTTGAATTCTTCTGGGGGGTTGTTTTGAATTACTATTGTCCGGGGATATTTTGGAATATTGCAGCCTGCGTGCTACTGAACAGTACTATCATAGGAAGCCTTATGCACTTGATTGAGTAGCTATTGATGTGAGGATATTTGTTTTTTATGGATTTGCTACCAACTAAGGATGGAGAGAATAGAATGGCCTCAAAGTAATATAGAGCAGTCAGATCTACTTTGACACAATTGAAAATCTCAAACTATGTGGTTAAACAAAGAAGATTAGTACGTAACGTACTGCATCCTAAGGAAATGGCAAATCAATCCCAAGGGTTTGAGGATGCTTGTTAGCCCGTTGAGCATCGTCAGGCAGATAGTGGGATGAAATTAAAACATCTCCTACTCAGTTTTTTAAATGGGGAAGTCAGAAATCAGAACATTGATCTAACTCCTGGGAACTTTCAAGACTATTACCCTCAAATCCAATGTAGAAGATAGTTTTCTAGCCTTTTTGGTCAAATTCACACCAGTACAGGACAATGACTTAAAGATGATTGGAAAAAAACCTTCCACACCAACTACAATTCCAGCTTGCTCTTGCATGTTCTTACAGGCATATATTAATGAGTTTACTAATGATTTTAGGTCCTTCAAAAGCCCAATTGTGGTAGAATTAAGGGATATTAAGCTTCTGTTGGAAGAAACAAAGAAATTGACTCAAAATGGGAAGGGGAGGGCTGATGAGGGTGACAAAGGCAATCATAGCTGTTTAGCAGGATTCCTAAATAATATGCCTTACCTTGATATTTTAGATAGCTGCAAGCATCCAGAATCTGAACCTATGTTAACTAATAGGCTTGGTAGTTTGGCAATATGTAAAAATGACGAAGCAGCTACGGATAAGGAGCTTTCAGTTCCTGGCACAGATTTTATTACCTTAGATAGTTACAGAGAAGAGCTTGCTAAACTAGATTATGGTGGACTATGAAAGCCATAAGTTGATCGAATCAGGAGGGTATCTGAATGAGGGTATCTGAATGAGGAAGTAGAAAGAGGCCAATATTTCATTATATATGATTTAGAAAGAGAAATAGGAGTACCTAAGTCTGCCTTGGAATTTTAGGTATGCTCCTTTTTAGTGAAGACTTTCAGTATCCCTTTAGGGCGATTACAATCTGGCCTGACTCATGCTATGAGGCTTTGGGCACAACACTGAGTATTCCAAGCCCCTCCAGTGAGAGTGGGCTGTAAAGATCCAGGTTTACGGTGTAAGATATTATCTAGAGCTGAACATTTGGGGCTAGTAGCGGGTGACAACAACTTCCCTATTGGGGAGGAAGGGTATTCAGAAGGTTTATTGAACATGTCAAAGGGTTCTTTTGGAGTAATGGGAACTAAAATCTTCTGACCAAGAGGTTGGGAGAGTGTTGGGAAAATGTATCTATCTACTTCAGGCAATATTAGTGTAGAAAAAGAAAAAGTACGTTGGCATTTTTTAGACTGCAGCGTCAGCTGGAAGGGCTGATCTTTCATAACTACCTGGATTATTTTAAATTAAAGAATAAAAGGTTGAGCATAAAGGACCATTTGATTCAATTTATTGACAGGAAGATCTTCCTTGCAGTAGCTAAAGATGATATTTACAGTATTAGGCTATATATGAAGGACAAAAGAGCTGTAAGTCAGTACTATTTAAGAATCAGGAAATATTTGAAAAGCGGATGACTTTACAGAGAATTGTTCCGCTTTAGGGGTCATCATATTGAAAGTTTCTCATGTACTGTGAGAATACAGATGAATCCCCTTACCCCTCCCCACCACTTTAATACCTAAGGATGGAAATAATTCTGTACTATAACACTAGGGGAGGATGGGTTTTTGGAGGAAAGAAGCATGAGGTACTCAATTGATCTAGGAAGTCCTGATTTTCAGAGAGCATTTCAGAAAGGGGTATTTGATACTGGTAATATCCAGGATAATCTGCCCAAAGATAAAATGTATGGTCAATTTATTGGGAAAGGTATGCCACCCTTTAAAGTATGGCAGATATCTAAGCGGAGGCAGGTACCTGATAGTGATCAAGTTGCACAAAGGTTGCAGTTAACAAATAAGGCCAATAGTGACTAAGGATGCAGAATATTTATTCTGCTGCTCGGAAGGGCAGAAGTATAAAACATCTGTCTTGGAATATTTCTGGGTTTAAGGGAAACGCTTCAGATGAGGATTGGGTCAGCTTTTTTGCAAAGAGCTAATATTATTTGCCTTCAGGAGACATGGCTCCTAGAGGGCCAGTATGTTAACATACTGAGTTGTCGTTCTTTTTTGGGGGGGAGAGGAATTTGCCAACAGGGGGAGAGTTTCAGGAGGCTTAGCAATCTTTATTGCTTATTCTTTGGGTGGTTCCAGCAAACCCCTTCAGCTAGATGATGACCTCTTGCAGAGGGTTCTTTGGGAATCTGAGATGAGTGATCAGGCATTGCCAATTAACATCTACCTTCCACCAGATAACTCCTTATTTTATAAAAGTGATAGTTGGGTAAGGTTAGAGGAATATATAGATTCCTTGCTTCTGAACTAATCTAAAGCATTGGTGATCGTAGTTGGAGACTTGAATGCACGAATAGGATTTGACCACAGGCAGGAATTGGATGAGAGAGTGCAGGACTTGTTCTGCATTCTATCTAGGAAATCTACAGATCTGATCATAAATAAAGCAGGAGTGAGCTTAAATAAATTATTAGGGAAATATGGGATGGTGGTCCTAAATGGAAGAACCCTGCATGATTTAGAAGGGAAATGCATTTACTTTAGCATAAATGGGCAATGTATTATAGATTACCTAATTATTCCGATGGCAAACTGGTGTCAACTGGTCAAGTTTGGAATAATCATCCAACCTGAAAGTGACCATTTACCACTAGTAGCAGAATTTGCACTGAGACTGGGGATCTGACGCGGCCTGAGCAATGAGAGTTGGGTACATGCTGCCAACAAGGACAAGCTGGGACAATCCATGTTTGAATTTAGCACACGTTGGGCTTTTAAGGTGCCAGTGAGAGCAGAGAGAAGGGCTTGTTATACATAGAGTTTAAGAAAAAAACAAATTTGGCTATTAATGGTGTAACAAATGGAAGTGCAACTACATTTTTACAAACCCTGAAATTAGAGAGCCTGGTGTTTTTCTGGCTTCTTAAAATGCCAGAATCCAATACACTATTAACCAAGCTCTTAATAGCTGTCGACAGCAACCACTCCCTGAGCTGTTAATGAGCTAATGGTGGCCCATTAAGCTCAAAGGAATATAGCCCCTAACAGTGTCCCTGAGCTGCAGCAGCCATCCCAGCTCTCCAGCCTTTCCCTCTGGGAAGCAGTACCAGGGGGGCAGGCACTCGTGGCAGCTGGGTAGCAGCAAGGACTGGTGGCCTGAAAAGAAGTAGAAGGCACTGTAGCCTGTATGAGCAGAGGCTTGGGGTAGGGTGCTCCGGACAGCTTGGAGGTGCTTCTCTCACTGCTATTGTGAAATATTGATTAAGGATACTTAGTTTATCTCCACATTGACTTCCTTATTTGTGCTGAAGGGAACAGATGAATCATCAAAGCTCCAGGAAATATTCCCAGTTCAACATTGTCTTTTATGGAAATTGGGTTTCTCACTATTATTTTTGTCAGGGAAACCTGTTTCTGAACTGAACAATATGAATATAAAGAACAATGGACATAGATAAATAGGAAGATTTGACTAATAACTATTCACTGAAATCAGCTCCATGGTACCCTACAGTTAAGATCTCGCATAAATTTGAACCATAACTCATGGTTCTTCCAAATCCCCAATTACGTAGAGCCTTTATCCTATTGTGTTTTCAGCTTCTCGACTCTTCCGTGCTATGAGGTTACTATGTGAAGATCCCATACACCCATTGTCTCAAAGTTGGTACAATTTAAGGTTTGCCACATTTTCTTCTTTCATGCCAATTTTATTGTGAGTTAAGGTCTCATTGGATTCTACCTTTTAATTAGAGGGAAGGAGTTTCTGCCCATGTTACAAAAGATGGAACTTCTACTAGCCTGTAATAACATATATCAAATCTGTAGCTACTTTTGTGTGTTTAGTAGCCTGTTGGATGAAATCTGTTTTAAATATTTTATATTTAATATTGTTTTATGGTTTTTTATCTTTTTGTAAAAAATTTATTTTTTAAATGACTAAGCGCTTAATAAATATTGTCATTGCTGTCACTGGAGCTGGGCCTCAGCTGCAGTGACATGGAGTTCCTGGACAGCGCCCCAACCCTGCTCGCCAGCACCTCTGGGAGCAGCATTTCCCTGTTTTTGGTGCACCTGCACCCCCATTCCCTTCCAAACCTCATCCCCAAAGTGCCTTAGTCAAAGCGTTATGCCATACCACAGTTTTCCACTGGCCCTCCCTCCCCCAAGCTCCTCTTCCCCCTCCCCCCCTTTCTGAGGAGAACCATGGAAACGATAAAATCTGAAATTTTTTTTATTATCTCAGTCTGAAAAAGGTCTAAAAAAATCCATCTCCTCCTTAATAGAATATTGCCAAGAAAATGGCTTGGATATTAATGAGAGCAAATCTAAGATCTTAATTGCTGGCGGCAGGCCACGAGTGCGTAAATGGTGTATACTAAATCTGTCAATGGAGGTTGTAAATGAGTTCACCTATTTGGGAGTGCTGTTTTCAGCAAGGGGTACATGGGTGTCGCATATGAAGAAAAGAGCTCGCTTGTCAGTGAATCCAGTGAGAGCCCTTCTTAAAGTATTCAAGATCTCGCATGGAATATCGGCGGGTACTGCCCTAAAGGTTTTCCAAACAAAAGTTTATCCTATGCTGATCTTCGGGATGGAAATAATTCCACATCCAGATTGTGTAATTGTTAATCGAGTACAAAATCGTTTTCTGCGAGGAATTCTAAAATTAGGAAATAGTGTCCCTGGGGCAGTTATTCGAGCAGAGACTAATAGAGCAGAGACTAATAGCCTATCCTTGGAGCATTATTCTAGGATGGCATTTTTCAGATTCTGGCTTAGAATAATGGTAGCCTCTATGGATTCCTTGCAGTCTCGGTGCCTGGCTGAGGAACTTTCTTTCAGGGGTTCTGGGGAATATCCCTGGTTGAGGTATCTTTCTCAAATTCTGCAGAATTTGGGATTTTCCTTTTTATATTTTCAAGGGAAATCGTTTTTCTAATATAAAGAAGGAATTAGAGATACGCTCTAGAGATGTGTCTATCCAAGATGATATTGTGAAGCTGAAAGCCTGGAAGGTAGCGCCCAGCCTAGGCCTCTGCAAGTTGGGTTTCCAAAGGGAGCCCTACTTGAAGCTGTTGGACAATAAGTAACTGAGGAGACAATATACCCTCTTCCGGTTCCACCTAGTGCAATCAGCAGTCCTTGAGGGTCATTTATTGAAGGTTCCCTACGAGGATCGCAAATGTACTTGTACTTTGTGGGAGGTGGAAACGATCGAACATCCAATTTTGAATTGTCCATATTATGTGCATTTAAGGGAGATTTGGGTGACCCCACTGATAGACAGAGAAAGGCTTAAGCCTTCCGAGTGTATTCTCTTCCTGCTTACTCTAACAAATAGGAATGATTTGATTGCTGTTGCAACTTTTTTATTACTCATTTCCAAAAGAAGAAAATGCATCTTAGCTCAGTTAAAAGCACGGGATTTATGAGTCCCATGTGGCCTTCAAATCAGGTGCTTTTCATTAATTTTTGTGTTTGGATGTTACCTTGGCTAGCTCCTGAGAATGTGGACTTTATCTCCTAAGAACCTTGTTAATTTGTATAGTTTTAATATTGTTTGGTTTAAATTTTACATGTTTATTTAAACCTATCTTGTTTTATATAAATATATATTTATCTTTGGTCTTTTTGCTTGTTGTCAGGGGCCAAGCTCTGCCACGGTAAACCCTGCGGAAGAGCAAGGCATTTTTTAGCTCAGGAATTTGCCCTATATTAGGGCATAGTGGAGGAGGTTGGTTTAATTAAATTTAATTTAATTAATTCTTTTATATTCTATTGTTGCTATTGTATTGTTAGCATGTTTTATTATGTAGTTTGAGATTTTGCGGCTGTGGCAAAGCTGTATGGATAAACAAATAAATAAACAAACCAGTATAGGCCGCAATAAGTATGATTATAGGTGTCAATATAGAATGATCAGATGTGTTGCTGGTCATTGGTTAATGGTAGGCAATGGCCTTTTATTGGAATTGATACCAACTATGACATTCGGACTAGTCACTTGTGGCTTGACTTATTCAAAATTTTTCTTTTTATGTATATGATGACTGTTTATGCTGTTTATCCTTTGTATATGTTTTATTATTTGGTTTATGTATTTTTTGTCCGTTTTGGGCCAGTGCCGTCAATAAACAAACAAGAAAGGAAGCTTATGCAAAAGTTTACATAACCACTCTCTGTGTTCTGTTCCCCCTCTTGAGCTTGGAACTTGGGCTCACTTCCCTCTGTGAGCTTGGAACTCACAAGACAATTTAAACTAATTTGGTATAGGGCAGAAGGCCCAAAAGTAATTAGGAGCCAAAATTGCATAAGAGTAGGTGCACCTGAAAGGGAGATATGATCGCTTTTGTATGTTCCAGAATCCCTTTGATTTACATTGAGACTTGTGTGCTTCCCTTCTGCTTTAGAAAAAAACCCAGGCTTCATTAGTTTGGGTACTTGCTGCAGTGAACTACTTGTTCAAGCTATCTTTTACAGTTGGTTAATAATTTAAATGCAGAGAGAAGTCAAAGTCCTTACAGAGCCATGGAGCTCAGACCTTGCAGGTGCATGTGCTTAGCTTAGTTATGAGGAAAGGAATCCTTATTAATGAGACGGCATATAGCATAAACAATCAGCCTGGGAGGATGAGGAGCTAGGGAAAGCCTGACACAAGAGGAAGGTTTTAAGGAGAGATTTTATTTTATTTTATTTATTCAATTTCTTTGCCACCCCCTCCTGCCTTCACAGCTTGGGGTGGCTCACAACATATTAAAAATATAAATAAATACAACAATACATAAAAACATTAAAAGCAACCAGTAGTAAAGCTAAAACAAAAAAATACCCCCCTACCCAACACAACATCCCTACCCATCACCTGTCTCCCTCACCAAAGGCCTGGCAGAACAGCCGGGTCTTACAATGTTGTTGGAAAGAGGAGAGGGCCAGGGCCAGGTGGACATTCGACAGGCGGGAGTTCCACAGCTGCAGTGTGGCCACTGAGAATGCCCTCATCGTCGCCACCCAGGGGACCTCAAGGAGGGCGCTTCTGGCCGACCATGGGAGTCGATCCAGAACCCAGGGAGTGAGACGATCCTGCAGATAGGTGGGGCCCAGGCCGTTCAGGGCTTTAAAGGTCAAAACCAACACCTTGAATTGGGCTTGGAAAACTACTAGCAACCAGTGCCAAGTGGAACACTGGTGTAATGTGCTCACGACGACCCATCCCACTAAGGAGTTGGGCTGCTGTATTCTGCACCAGCTGCAGTTTCTGGACCATCACCAGGGGTAGCTTCACGTAGAGCACATTACAGTAATCTAATCTTGAGGTGATAAAAGCATGGATGATAGTGACTAGGTTTGCGTCTGAGACATACAGCTTAAGCCATCACACCAGATGTAACTGGTGAAAAGCACCCTTCGACAGAGCTGCCACCTGGACATCCAGCCAGGATGTCCAGGTGCCAGTCCCCTGGAGCTGTGGGTCCAGGAGCACCCCAAGACTATGGACCAGGGGTACCAGCGAGGACAGACCCCATCTATGATGGGGGCCATCATTTCCCCAGCTTCCCCACAAGCATCATCTCCATCTTGTCGGGATTCAACTTCAGGCGGCTTGCCCTCATCCAGTCCCCCACGGCTGAAAAACACCAGGTAAGCACCGAGACTGCCGGGCCTGTGTCAGCTAAAAAAGAGAGGTAAAGTTGGGTGTCATCAGCGTATTGATGACACCATATGCTGAACACTCTGATGACCTTTCCCAAAGGCTGCATGTACACGTTGAACAGGAGAGGGGATAAGATGGAACCTTGTGGGACTCCACATGTGAGGTCCTGGGTAGAAGATGAACAATCACCCAGCACCACATGTTGAGTTCTCTCAGCCAGGAAATTGCGGAACCATTCAGGAATGGTGCCGCCTGCTCCAGCTTAGTCCCGCAGCGGAGTCACCAACAACTCTTGGACAATGTTATCCAATGCAGTTGAGAGATCTAATAGGATCAACAGGGTCGAATGTCCCTGGTCCACCTCACAGGAGAGGTCATCGACCAAGGCCACAAGTGCAGTCTCCATGCCATAGCTGGGATGAAAGCCAGACTGCGAGGAGTCTAGGAAACTGATCTGGTCCAGATGCCCCTGAAGCTGACGGGCCACTACTAGCTCAATAACCTTCCCTAAAAAGGTCAGTGCTGGGGCTTGCTCCTCCCTGACAGTCACTCTGCCTAAGGCAGTGCATGCGGGTTTCCTTTCCCCTTCCTAGCCCCACACTCCAAGACAGCATGGAGGATTTGCTCTCCTACAGACACTGGAGCTGGAGTGCTGCTGGGAGACGGGGATTTTCAAAGCCTGTCAGAACCACTAGAAACGGCTGCTGTATGACATTCCCTCTGCCCTTGGAAAGCCCGCCCCCTGCCATTGGGAATTCTGCCTCCCACATTACTAATTTATTTATTTATTTATTTTTAGTTAGTTATATTTCTTAGCCGCCCCCCACATGCCCATGGCATCACGGGGTAGCTTACAACATAAAAAATAACAATAGTTAAAATAACAGTAAAACACAATTAAAACCTCTAAAAATCCTGCTCAACCCTCCCCCCAACTTTTATCCCAACCCCCCCTCCCCTCCTCCGAAGGCCTGGGAGAACAGCCATGTTTTGCAGGCCTGGCGGAAGGCCATCAGACTTGGGGCCAGATGGGCTTCCTCCAGGAGGGAGTTCTATAGTTGCGGTCCGGCCACGGAGAACGCCCTCTCCATTGTGGGCCCCCGCTTTACACGGGGGACCTTCAAGAAGGCGCCCCCGGGGGGAGATGGGAGAAACTAAAGAAGCCATGCCAGAACTTGGTAAATTGGGGGGAGGAGTGGGGGGGGGGCAGTTGCATCTCAGCTGAGTTACATACCTGAGATGCCTGCACCCCTGCATCCTCACTGCTTCAAGTGCCCACCCGCACCCCCAGCTTCTTTTTGCCGTTGCATCAGGGAATTCACGGTGCTGCATCCTGGTTCCGGGGTCCCGCACCACCACTGTTTTCCTTTGCTGCTTCCTCCTCTGGATCCTATGCTGTTCACCTTGTCAGAACTGCTGGCTGCATGATGCTACCATGCCGTTCCCATCAGGAAGTCATCAGTGATGATTTCCTGCGTGGTGAGTGGGGCCACATTGGAAAGGCACCCGGGGGATGGGGTTCTGGAGTTCTGTGGGGCCCTAAAGACTGCTTTGTTTGGGACCTTGTCAGGAAGGAGTAAGAGCCCCGCACTTGGGAAAACAGGGTTACTGCAGGGTGTCCGGAAGTGGAACAAATAGCAGGGCTCAGGGTGGTCACCTCAAGTCACTCTGTAGTACGGCCAACCCTGCATATGGCTATTTTACTGCCACAATGGTCCTTCCAGTAATTTAAAAAACAAAACATTGACTTGTTAAGTTATCGTGAAAGGTGTGGTGTGAAGTGATAAATAGAATTTCATAAACCTGTGGCTAGTGGATTTGTAATGGCTTCCTTGGTGTCAGTACTGAGAAGTTATGCTCTTCCTTTTCTCTGGGTTTGTTTGTTTCTTTGACATTTTTATTTGTTCTCGGTCATTTGCTGCTGGGTTCTGATAAATGACCGCTCAACCAACTCTGATAGAATCGGCTTGCACTGGAGCTTTAAATCTGTTCAGCTTGCTATGCTTTATCCTCTGGGTATGAATTTACAGTATGACCCAACTCCACTTTTGCACTCTTAATTTTGTTCGAAAGTATGATTAGAGTTTTCATCTTGCAATTATTAATTGAAAGTTGATGCTTTAAGGGTATCTGTATCAGAATATTTTTTTTCTTACCATTTTTCCTCCCACCCAATCCTTTTACTGCTGTTCAATTAGGATTTTTTTCCCTGCTTTTCTTGGCCTCTGAGGATTACATCTTCAAACTCTTTTGTAATAGACTGTTAATCTCTATATTGTAAGGATTTAAAGACAGACTAGATGTTTCAAACCACAGTAGCATTTAAGGGCATAAGGTACTTGCTAATTTATTGCATTCTTTTTTTTCTGGAGAAAGGTTATTCCTCTGCTGTCCATTGGAAGAACTACTGAAATGGGAGCTCTTCTGGAGCATATAGTTACAGGCCATTGTCAGAGGCAGGTTATTGGCCGATCCAATATGTAGATTTTTTAGTTTCTACATCACTTTTTAAGGGAACGAATTAAAGGCATAGACTGCACTTTTTAAAGGAACAGATTAACGGCATACAGTGCCTGTAGGAAAGACTTTTGCCCCTATTGTAGTTCAGTGTAATTTTTTTTCAAAGGATCCAGGCTGGCTGAATTGCAGGACTTCTTAATCTTGCATAAACAAACGAAAAGTAGCACAACTATGTTGGTGGTTTGGCAAGTGAGCAGCCCATGATGATTTTAGTTAAAACTATAATTTTTAAATATTTATGTGCATTAAGCAACTCCTGAAAATTAATATATAGTAGGAAAATGGGAGATACTCTTTCAAAAACCAAGTGTTTTGGGACAGCGCTCTCAAGGGGAGTAATCCCAGCTCTTCCACACGTTCACTGTGGAAGTTTGAATTTCCTACTAAAAGGCAAGAATGACTATGCTTCAGCAGCCAGCTACATTACCTTAAACCAGGGATGGGGAACCTTTTTCCTCCCGGAGGCCACTTTTAAAGCTTCCACAAGCTCTGCGGGCCGCACAGAAGTAGGATCAGGTGTGCCTAAGGGATGCACTCAAGGAAAGGAGGGCCCAAATCATGAATCTGTGCCATGGAACTGTCCCCTACCCTTGTTTGCATGACCTCATCTCTGCTCCCCTCCCTTGAGCTCAGTTTTTCAGTGATTGGAGGTAAGAACTGGATCCAAGGCTCAGATCCAGGAAGCGGAAAGGGGCCACATAAAAACTTGCTGTGGGCCTCAGTTGGCCCCTGGGCCAGAGGTTCCCCATCCCTGCCTTAAACTAAGGCCTTGTCTATTAAAGCAAATGATGCTGGTTTAGAAATGGATTTTTGTGGCGTCCCTATGACCTTTTTATGTGGACACTGTAATTTTGGTTTGAGTGCCTTTGATAAACCTAACTGTAAGTCAGAAAGCAAAGCCAGCATAAGCACTCTTATACCAAAATAAGTGTGTCCACACAAGGCAAAGTACCGTGTGATTTAATCTGATTCTAAACCAATTTCATTACATTTGTATCCAGGTGTTGCCAGCTTGTGCCATTTTGCCATGGGTCCGTAATATTTGTTGCTGCGGTTAGAGGTCGGTGAATCTCAGCTTTCAATTCTAAAAAGTAGTATGTTTCTCTGCTTCTCATAGTTGTAGAGAGAAGCTTGAAAATTTGATAGGAGTTTATCCTAAAGATTCAGAAAGTAAATTAGATTAACAAGAATATTATATTTAGACCAGTCTCATGATTTTTGGTGAGTCTGACTTAACGATTTTTAATATTTTAAGAACACTTGCATAGAAAAGCCTTATATAGTCTAAACCAGATTGGTCAAATACTGTAACATGCTAATTGATTGTCAGTAACTGTTGTAAATGCTCTCTGTGTTGTGACAGCTATAGTTTAGGTTCTGAGGTGTAGGTGAGGCAGGAAGAGCTTGGGTGTCTCTACAACAATTAAGTTCTAAAGCTGTACTTGATAGAAAAGTAAACAGAATCTGGCACAACTGTTATGGATCTGCTGTTAACAATTTGTGTTTCCAAGAACGTCTCTTTTTTAACATGCCCAATGGTGTTAGGTGTAGAATGAATTCTGTATGTTCTCTTTATCCTCACTCTGAATCTCTTTGCTGTAACTAAGTTGCTAACTAAGTTGGTTCCCTACAAACTAAGTTAAGCACATCCAACTTGCCAATCTCATAAATGTACCCTTTTCTTTCACAATGTTCACCTCTCCCTTGTCTCTCTCAGATTGTAAGCCCATGGGGTAAGGACCTGTTCATAAATATGGATTGTACAGCACCAGGTACACTGCTTGTGCTATATAAACAATAAATAATTAATGATGATGATGATGCACAAGTTCAACTCGTGTGAAATGGGTCCAGGCCCTTAAGAAAATATAATGATGATGCTCATTCTGTAGGTGTCACTTAACAAAACCACCCATTAAATGTTGTGGAGTGTGAACTTTAGTAAAGAGATTCTAGAGATTTTAAACAGGCAGAAAGGCAATAGACAATACACATGCTATTAGCTGGTCACAACTGATTTGTTCTCTTATATAGAGTATTTTTTGGATAGCTGAAACGTTCTTCAGAAGGAAAGCAAATAGCTAGGTAGAATTTAAGAAAAGCAGTGAACAGCAGGCAGTTTGGAGAACTTCACTACTTCCAGACATGAGCTAAATTGTTTTTTTAAGAGAGAAAGCCAATTGCATTTGCCAGGAGAAAGACTGCAATAGGACATGCACTAAGCATGCTTTTATTTTATTTATTTATTTTTATTTCATTTCAATTTATATGCTGCCCTTCCAAGGCTCAGGGCTGTTTACAATCCATAAAAACATTGTAAACTGTTAAAAACCCCTAAAACCCCACAAAACCCACCAGGGAAGGGAGTTCCAAAGCACTGGGGCAGCAACTGAGAATGTTCCCCTATGAGCCCTTGTGAAGGCCTGAACAAGGCTAACATGGTACCCACAGGAAGGCACTCCCAGCTGATTGCAGGGGCTGCAATGGGACATGGAAGGACAGGCGATCTTTAAGATATGAGGGGCCCAGACCGTTAAGGACTTTAAAGGTCAAAACCAGCACCTTGAATTATGCCCGGACTCCTATAGGGAGCAAGCATAGACTTCAGAGCACCAGTCTAATAAGCTCCCGGCAACTCGTTCTTGAAAGTAGGCGAACCGTCATGTTCTGTACCAGCTGCAGCTTCTGAGCAATGAAAGTTGATGGCCTCTTACTTACTTTGTGCATTTTTGCATATGGCAGCTAAGTGCTATGTGTACGCCAGACCTTGCAACTTTGTGGAAAGCTGTCCCCGAGGATCCAAGGTCTGACTGCATATGGCTCTAAGCTTCCCATATGTATGGTTGTAAAAAGACTACTAGGAAAAAAAACAAACCCAATACTTACTGAGACGTGTTACAGATCAGGAGTGGGGAACCTTTTCCCTCACTGTGGCCACTTTGAAAATAGTACAAGCGCAAAGAACCCCACAGAAGATGAGGGCGGAGGTGCTTCAGAGGGGTCTGCTCAGGAAGAGGAGGGTCTAGATCATGGATCTTTCCCTTATTCTTATGTGCACATCCTCATCGCTGCTCTCTTCCCCTGAGCTCAGACTTTCGGTGCTTGGGCATCGGAACTGGATCCAAGGGCCAAATCAAAGAACTGGAAAGGGGCCAAATAAAAACTAGCCACGGACCGCATTTGACATCCGGGACTCAGGCTTCCCATCCCTGTTATAGATGTTACATTCAATAGGGATACAAGTCTGATATTTTTCTACTCAAAAGGTAGCAATGTATTGAAATAGGAAACTAAAGAAAGCCCAATGTACTGCTTTTAAAGGTAAGCAATTCTGGAAGCATTTTAATTACACTGCACCTCATTTGACATCTGGGACTCAGGCTTCCCATCCCTGTTATAGATGTTACATTCAATAGGGATACAAGTCTGATATTTTTCTGCTCAAAAGGTAGCAATGTATTGAAATAGGAAACTAAAGAAAGCCCAACGTACTGCTTTTAAAGGTAAGCAATTCTGGAAGCATTTTAATTACACTGCACCAAAAAGCACTTCATTTAAAATTTATCTTGCTGTGACCTTTCAACAGTAATGTAGTGTTATAGCTCTCCCTTCTGCATGAGAGCCAGCATTCATTTATTACTACAATCTTTCAAGCAACTTTCCATGGTCTCCCATAGTTCTCATTCATTATCTCTCACAACTTTCTTAAGAGGTTTTAGAGAAGCAAGGAGGAAGGGAATCCACAAAATCTATATGAGATGAAAGGACCTGGTGACAACAAAGATCAGTTATGAAACAAATTCTTAGAAATGTCATTTGGGACCAAATTGCATCCCCAGAATGAGTTTCTGCACAGCCTATAAGAAAGGACACTGCCTTTTCCTGTGGTGTCAGAAAACAGGAAGCAAAACAGCACGAGTGCACCTCTGTTCATCTGAAGCATGAATCGCCATTGCCACATACCTCAAGGAACAGACTATATGTCCTGTGAGCCCTGGGGGCATGGTAGGTGGTAGTGTTGTCATTGCTGATCAGTTGAAGAAGGCTAAACGCATCCATCAGCTCTTCAGTGTTTCTCTATTCTTGACATGCCTACGTCCCTCCTCCAAGTAGCAGGGGACAAAGTATGTAGAAACAGAGTAAAATCTGAATCACAGAAGTCCACATTATAGAGGGTTTACTTTACTTTGTTTGATCCCTCCCTTTTTCTACAGCATCCTCAGTGCTGGGGAGAATGTACACAGTCCCCGGGCTATTGAGAGAGGCGATGCTGAGCCCCAGATCTGTTGTAGTTCTACAGGCCTTCCAAGCAGATTGTTCCTGCATATCAACTCAATATCGTCACAGATCTGTGTGTCTCCAGTGTTTGTGGACAGGCTCACTTCTGTGAGGGACAGCATTCTCCATCACTTTCATTAAATGGAGTGGGAGAGAAAATTTACACAGTGGTTCCCAATTTCTTTCAGGCTGTGACTCCACTTGGAGACAAAGGAAATTCTCATGACCCCAAACATTAAAAATACACACTTGATCAAGCAGTCCCAGTCTGAGACCCCTTGCTTAGCAACGCAGGGATCTACTTGGATCACAAGCCCAGGTTTGAAAAACCCCACTCTACCAAGAGTGCCAGCAGGTTTCCTCTTGCACATGTGCATACTTCTCTGAGTGCTACGTAACAAACAACCCAGTGTGTTAAGCTCACAGAACATACAGAGAAAGATTGAATTTGATTAGAGCTAAACAGAGACCGATCTATCTATACCCAACACACTATGCAAGGTACATTTGTAGCATCCGACTGCCATGTAAGCAGATCTGTGTTCCTCGGTAGATGTAAGGCAGGGATGGGAAACCTTTTCCCTTTTGGGAGCTACTTTAAAAATTAGTACAAGCTTGAGGCCACATAGAGGTTGAGGACAGGAGATCTTAACAGGCGCACTCAGGATCAAAGATCTATGCCATGGATCTGTCCCCTATCTATGTGCACATCCCCTCATCTTTGCTCCCTTACCCCGACCTCCGGGGAGAAACTAGATCCAGGGACCAAATAAAAACTAGCCACGAGCCTTATTTGGCCAAAATTGTGCCAGATTTGTCTAAAGTATCAAAATTGTAGTAACAATGTTATATATGTAAAAATATTAAACTTGAATATAAATAGAGCTAGTTTTTCATGAGCTCTTCATTTTATTTATAGATTTGATTTAACAACTCCATGTTGGTAAAACATAGCTGATAAAACTGTTCAAGTACTCCTCTGTAATATTTATTATTTTTATCAGGGGCGGCTGGTGGGTTTTGATGTTGGAGGGGCACTGGGGCACTAAGGCTGGGCCGGCGGGCCTAGGGGCGGAGCCTAGCCTAGGGGCGGAGCCAGGGATACAGTAGGCGGAGTTAGGGATATGGTAGGCGGAGCCAGGGCATATCACAGCCAGCAGCAAGGAGTTCCCAGGGTTAACATTGGATGGCCATTACATTACTTAATCCAGCAATTTCAGTTAGGCAGGTTATATTCACCTCCTCTGCCCGGTTTAAAAACAGGCAGATCACTAGACTAACAGTTACATTTCACGATTTCAAAACCTCAATTTTATCACAAACATCACATTTCTAGCATTTTGAACACCCAGAAGATCACCAAACTAACCGTTACATCTCACGATTTCAAAACCTCAGTTGAATCACGGGGCATTAAATACTAATTCCCCCTCACCCTCTGCTGCGTGTGTGTTGGGGGGGGG
>QEPC01015106.1:558013-589689 GCA_003113815.1 Sphenodon punctatus | reverse complement strand
GGGGGGGGGGGAGAGCGGGGGCAGGGCACTGCCCCAGGCGCCCTCAGGCGAGGGCCGCCACTGATTTTTATATTTCTATAATATATGTTTTGGTAGCAGAGGAAGTTTTTGGATGTCAAGGGAGAATCATTCTGCATTTTCCCACTATGAGAAACAGATTTTGAAAGCATTGAAAGCAATTCATGTAGAATGATGAGACTGAAAGCAAATGTGATTTGTGACTGTCTCTACACCAGGAACTAAATGAAGGTTTTCATCTACCAGCAGCAGGAGGATAATGGACTAGTTTTATAAGCTGGCTCTTCCTAGCTTGCAGAATTCTAACCTTCTGTTGCCTGCCCAAAGGCAAAATATTTGACGAATACAAGTGAGATTCTGTCATTTAAAAAGTCAACCATGTATGAGTTACTTAAGTTAAATATTGAAGGAACTCAAGAAATTAGGACTATAAGAGACCTTCTATCATTGTTATAACCATTCATTGGAGCAATGGAAGTGCTTCTCTTTTGAATCATTTTTAATTATTTCCCCCCAGTTTTATTGACCAAAATTCTTGCTGCATTCTGTGTTATTCCTTGAACAGATTTAAACCACCATAGAATGAGACTTTTTAATACAAATTATATCTCTGGAACAGGAGGCTCATAAACTGAGCAATTGATCAGCTAGAAGCCAAATTTAAAATAAATTTTAGAAAGAGCTCTCGCATTGTGAAATAACACTGTTTTGTACAGTTACATTATTATTTATTTATTATTTATTTATTTATTTATTTATTATCACCCCAAGAGGAAGGTACAAGCCCAATATTCCAGTTTCCACAAATAGCCCCCCCCCCCCTTTTTCCCCCTTAAGGCCAGTCATTGTTGATAGTGTCTCACCTTTCCTTACCACAGTTTTGTAATCACAGTGGAGAACCATCATGCAAAATAGGTCCTCCCAAATAATTTAAAGTTCAGTTAGCAAGACAGGATATTTTATCACCTTGCACCATTAATACGTAGAAAATAATGTTTGCATCTTCCTTTGCAGGCACAAATAAAAGTTACATATTTTAAATAAAGGTGCAGCTGAGCTAGGAAGTAATTTATGATTTTGAAAGTTACTCAAATGAATGTTTCAGGGATCTTGGTGTACCCACAGCAAAAGAGTATTCAAATACCCCCTACCACCATATACATTCCTGTTCTGTAAAAGTGAGTAGAAAACAAAGGAGTCATTAGTTTTTCTGCAGTTCCATTCAACTCTTCAAGTTACAAATTATTGTTAATCACCCCCACCTCCATACCCCTTACATAATGGGTATTTTCAGACGTGACGAGGCCGGTATTGGCCCTGTCACGGAATCACCCATTGTTCCCTCGCCGGGATCAAAACGGCCACCAAACAGACATGCCGACTGATCCTGGCGGGGACTCGGGGGAGGGGCTACGCGGCTCAACGTGCGGCCACACACACACCCCCCCACGTTCCCCCAGTCGCCCGCCCTCCAGGAGACGGGCGGGCGCCCCGGGACATTGACCATGGCCCGGAATCTCGCCGCTGATTCCGGGCCGTGGTCAGGGGACAGACGAGACGGTCCCCTTGATCACAGGGGGGAATCACATTCAACACGCAAACGGAGATGGTCTGGCCAGGACCTCCGTTTGCGTGTTGAATGTGGTTCCCCCCGTGATTCACGGGGGTGAACATCTGGCGGGGAGCTACCGTTCCCCCCAACAGACGTTACGGGACCACGATCACCATGTGGGTATTCACCGTGGTTCACCGTGATCTCGTAATGTCTGAAAATACCCATAATGGATAGGTAACCACCGGATTTATGTAACCTGATCAAAACAATGACTAAAATGGCAGTTGTAGATTTCATTCTTCTTGCCAAGATGAGAGAGCCCTTGCCCTCAGCAGGTGGCAGCATTTTTGGGGACTGGACCTGGATACAGTGCCCCTCCCTACCCCAGGTGTTGTAGGTGAGGGGCGGCCTGGAGATGTGTGCCCCTGCACACCTGGCATGCACCCAATCAGCTGGATAAGGACAACCAACATCTAGCCTTCCCCAGGATAAGTTATGCAGCCTGTAACAGCGCATACGGGAAGCAACAAAGGTTACTCTTAAGGAAATGCAGTAGCTTCTGGGTCACCTGAATTTCACATACAAGGTGATGGCACTAGGCTGAGCTTTTTACAGCTGGTTAGCAAGGGCAACTGTAGGTGTGAGGACTCCATACCATCATAGTAGGATAACTAGAGCAATCAGGGAAATATGGGGGTCTGGGCTAGTTGTTTGGGGGTTTGTTTTTTAAAGAGAACAACAAAGGCATCTCCCTTTGGAGGGAGGTGTACCTCCTGGAAGCGGAGCTTCAGGTAGTCTCGGACACAGCAGAGGGCTCATGATTTGGGGTCTTCTTTCAGGGGAGGTGGTGTGCCCAACAGTGGTCAATCCAGTGGGCTCAAGCAGGTGTGCTTACTGACATAACATTCCTGGAGTTTTTCGGAACGCTCACGTGTAATTTTGGACACATAACCAGACTGTAATGCATCTGGTTAATACCCCGCCTTCCAGATCCTCAAGGGTCATGAGGTTGGTGAGGTGTTTTTGTGCTGCAATGGTTGGAGCTGAACATGTATGTATGCATTTATTTATTTATTTATTTATTTATTTATTAAAACATTTTATATCCTGCCCCTCCTGCCAAAGGCAGCTCGGGGCAGCTTACAATATATAAAAATATAAAAATACACATATAAAAATAAACAAATATAAACATAAAACATCCCCCCCAGGAAAAAAGGAGGGAGGGGGACAGAATAAAATACTCCACCCTTACCACCTCTCCTAAAAATAGAAACCCATCCTCACCCATCTCCCTCGCCAAAGGCTAGGCGGAAGAGCCAGGTCTTGCATTGACGTTGAAAAGAGGAGAGGTCCCAGGCCACCCGGGCCTCTGCCAGGAGGGAGTTCCACAGCCCGTATTTCTCGACTAAGCATGTACCACTACCTGGGGTGCATAACGAGATAGCAGATGCTCTTTCTTGTCTGCAGATGAACCAGTTCCATTCTTTGGCACCTGGGGCATGCTGTGAGCCTGAACGAATGTCTGAGGATATGTGGGGGCGTGGGATTGACTGATAGACATTGCAGTGACCCAGTCGGTGCCAAAGGGGATGATAAAAGTCTACACAAGGGCTTTTGAGAGCTTCCTTGTGGAGGAAGGGATCTGGGAACAATGGCCCATTCCCCCAAACCACTGCACTTGAGGCAGCAGTGTTTAGCAGCAAGAGCTATTCACAGCTGGCTAGCAGCCATATTCTCCTTTAGTAAAGCAAACGGTTTCATAGACTTGTGTGACTTTTAAAACCAGGTGGGCCTTAGAGGACTGGACCAGGAAGGAGTCTCAAGTAGGGGACTCTAGACAGCCAGTGTCAACATGCTGGCTCGAATACTGACCGCGCTATAAGGTCTATGTACATACCCATTTGAAACCCTGTTTGTTCCGGGCTGCTTTCACCACAGCCTATTTTGCGGCCTTCCACATAAGCAAATTGGTCCCTGTGTTAAAAAAGATAGTTATGGGAGAGCCCGACCACTAGGTGACATAGAGTGGAAAAGTGAATCACTGCAGTTACGCATTCACTGATCAAAAAGGGAGGGGCCAAAAACTGATTCTGAGGCCCACCCCCTCCAAAACAGTATGCCCCGTGGAGGCCATGCACTGCTACCTAGAGGAGCCGAGCTTTGGGACATCTCTTTATCCATATGGACGGCTCGCCACTCATCAAATTCCAATTCATAGCAGAGTTTAGGTCATGCTTGCGCAGTATTGGGATACCACCAGAAAGGTTTATTTTGCGCTCTTAGGATTGGGGCAGCCACCGCAGTGGCCAAAGCGGGGGCCTACCAGCAGAGGCTATCAAGAATATAGGCAGGTGGAAATTGACAGCCTATTTCACATATAGCAGGATAATTAGGACTGGAGGAGCTCCTGTTTTCTTTGCCCCAGGTTTTTTGGGGAACATCTCCATATGGACTTGCAGACACAGTATTGTGCAGTGAGCTCAGTGACATCAGGCTTAAGCTCCAGGAGTGGCTGGGCATTCCTGTGTGGGAAAGGGGTGTGTGGAGTGGAGAGGTCGCCTTCTTGCCTGCCCCCCTTTCGTGGCACATATCCGATAGGAAACCCAATAAAGTACAGTGCTGTGTGGGGTGGATGTATAGAGTCACATCAATGTCTGTTAACAGCCAGGAGATGCGGGAGGTCCCGGGTCAGGCTGTGTGCAATTGGGAGGGACTGCCTCCTCCTGCCCCACTCCCCTTGCCTCCATCGGGGGTGAGGATGGTACCTCTTTACAGGTGGGACCAACAAAGGGGGGAAGCCGGATGCAGCCGCTTCACCCCCTACCCCAAAATTTTAGCTGGCGATTAAACCCAGTTGCGGTTCCCTATCGGCACAGGGTTTGCCCTCCATGTGGTGCCATCTGGCCTTTAAGGGGCAGAATGCCTGATAATGGGGCACCCCAGGATATAGCAAGGTGTGCCCTGATACAGGATGCCATGGGTGATGCTGTATTAAATAAATGTTGTAGCCAATGCCTTTTGTATACCAATTTTGTTGTCATGTGGTCCTTTGGGACATGCCTTCACAACACGAGCTTCCTCAGATCATTTATCAGGAGTGTGAGCACAGCTCCTCAAGAGAAGATTCTGTACTCAAAAAATCTTCATTTAAAGAGAGGAGTTAAGGCCCTTACAAATTTAGTCATGCTCCAAAAAGCACTCCCACCTTAACATCCATACCATGTAAGCAGTAAAGACGTTGTACAGTCTCACTTAAGTTAGGCTGTTTTTAAACGAGTCGCAATCATGCAGGTCCACCCATCAACCACGCACCCAGCCACTCGTGTGAAGGTGGTGTGGGTAGAGGTGCACTCCTGTGACCCACGCAGCTCCCACTCATGGGGCACCAGAGAAAAAGCCAGAGTCCTTTGGGGGAAGGCAAAGCAGTGCATGGAGACAGGCTCCTGTGTATCTCTGGCTCATTTGAACCGGGGCTCCCACCCATGCCGGCAAACAGGTCCACAGCCAGCCACCTCTCTGGTCCCACCCACAGCCCTGCCGGGAGCTCTTCAATGACACGGGCTTGAAATACAGCACTGTGTTGGTTCAAGGCAGAACAAACTCCCCTCGCAATCCTTGAGAGAAGAGCCAATGCCATGGAGGACAGCAGCTCAGACAGCAGCTTCTTGCATGTGTCCCGTCTCCCACCACCAGCACTATGCACCTCCACTGTAGCACTGGCTCCTGGGCAGGAAGGGGTTACTGGCCGCTGCAGCTTCCTGTTTCCATGGTGTCCATGGCTGTGTGTCATGGCAGAGGGTGAGCAGTTGAGCAAGAGTGGGTGCTCATGGCCACCCATATGAATTGTTTGCTTGTCCGGTTGTTGTTGGTGGAAGTGTGGAAAGGGGAAGGTGGCCATTAGATTCCCTCCCCACTGATTCCACATGCCCTCCCCACTCACTCCAAATGCCCTCCATGGCCATTCCACTCAGCGGACACAGAGCACCAGCCCCGCCGTGCTCATTTAAAAATATCCTTAGGTTCCATGTACCCATGCTTCACCTTGGTCTTTCAGCCCTAATTCTCTTCCTCTGCAGGTTGGAGGCAACACTGAAGCTGGGGACAGGGCTATATAAATGTAAGTTGGGAACATTGAAATTAATAACATGGAATGCCCATTGGAAGGAATGGGGGCAACAACAATGCCAATTTGGAAATAAATCCTGTTGTCATTCGCAGATCCCATT
Source organism: Sphenodon punctatus (assembly GCA_003113815.1). NCBI lineage: Eukaryota > Metazoa > Chordata > Lepidosauria > Sphenodontia > Sphenodontidae > Sphenodon > Sphenodon punctatus. Next base: position 583,887 of record QEPC01015106.1, on the reverse strand, counting down.
AAGTGGCTGTAAAATAATACAATTGAGCTGCATTTTTGGGAGTGGCGGGAGGGAAAGAGAGTGTGAAATAATGAAGAGGGCACCAGGGAGAATGGGTGGAATGACCTGGAGGAACAGGGATAGGTTGCAGCAGCAAGGAACTGGGTGGAATGATAGGAGGAATGCCATGACAAACAGGTTGAATGACAAGGTTCTGAGTGAAATAAGTGGTTCAGAAGAATGATAGGATACCATGGGGAGCACTCCTATAATTCCACCCAGTTTCTATAGTTGCCTCCATGTTGTTCCTTTCCCTATTACCTCACTCCCTCTTACTCCCCTTCATCTAGTTTCCCAGGACTTTTGGGTTCTCTGTGCGGAGAGTGGAGGCTAGTGGGTTGGGGGGATTCTCTGGGAGGAAAGCGGGAGTTAGTGGGTTAGAGTGGGGGACTGGAATCTATCACTCGTGGATTCTCTGTTAAAAGCTTGGGACCTAGTAGATTAGAGTAGTGGTGGGGCTGGGAGCCAGGATGTCTCAGTTTTCTGGAAGGGCAGTGGGAGCTAGTGGGTATGAGGGTGGGGGGCTGGGAGCGAGTACTTAGCTGACCCATATTCCCCAATCTGAATTAAAGGATATAGTGAAAGGAGGAGGTGAGGGGGCAACAAGCATACACCTCATCCCCTTCTATCCCCAGCTTCTAACCTGCAGGGGTGCTCCTAACCTGCAGAAGAGGAGGGTTAGGGCTGAAAGACAAAGGCAAAGTGTGGGTGCATGGAGCCGAAGTTGTAATCGAGCACAGTGTGCAAGACTGTACAACGTCTTTACTGCTTACGTAGCATGGCCATTAAGGCAGGAGCCTTAACTTACAATTTCCATGCTTTTGGAGCATGATTGAATTTCTAAGGGCGTTAACTTCTCTCTTAAACTGAAAGTTTTTTAAGTATAGAATTTCCTTTTTTGAAATGCAATGCACTAAATTCCCCCTGCTGGCACACAACTGTGATAAGCACCCTAACAGTGAAATTTCAGAATTTCAAAGCCCCACTGTACTGAAATGCGGTTGCCTCTGAGGTACAGGTGGTCATATATACTGAAATCTCTCACCATGTACTGAAATGCAGCTGCCTCTGGGGTGGGGGCTAAATCCTTCACCGTATACTAAAATGCGATTACAGTTCTACCGGTTTGCAAAAATCCTAAAATCAGCAAACTTAGTCAAACCTCAGGTGATCCCTGCATTCCAGCTTCCTAGCACCCCACTCCAAATGATCCCCAGCTTCCCTCGCTCCGTGACTCCCTACGCCAGCTCGCCAGCCCCCTTGTTCCAAGTTATGCCCCCCCCCCCTCGTGCCAGCTCCTCAACACTCCTCCCTGTCTGTAATTAAACCTCCACTCGATCCCAGTACCCCTCCCTGTCTGTGATTTCACACACACACACACACACACACACCATTGCTGCCCATCTGCAATTTAAACCCACCCACCCACTCCCAGCAACCCTAATCAGGATGCATGGTGGGGAAGGGCCAAATGGGGAATTGTAGCGGGAGACACTTCAACTGTGTGCGTGACTTTACAAACACTCCATTGACCAATATGGGAAATTCAAAACTGTATAACTTTAAAACTACCAGACGGATTTTGAAAAAAAAAAATGAAAATGAAAAATGCATGCACTGGAAGGCTCCCTTTGTATTTCCTGATACCACTGACATCACAAAAACTTTCTTCCAGGTCTCTTTCAAGCGAATACAAAAACTGTCTGAAACAGGCATAAAAACCGATTTTAACCCCGATTCTCAAGCCGATGTAACCTTTTTGTTTTTCATCTACTTTGCATGAAACTTTGACACATTTCACCCCAAACCCACGCGATCCTCTGCCAAATTTCAGACAAATAGGATAAATGGTGGTGGGTAGAGCAGGGGAGGTGTTGGCCCCTCTTGTGGAGGGAGTGCGCCCCGCTGTGACCCAACAGGTGCAGAGTCTGGGGATGTTGTTGGATTCGAGTCTCCACTTGGATCAGCAGGTGGAGGTGGTGGCAAAGGCGGCTTTCCGCCAGCTGTATCTGGTGCGGAGGCTGCGCCCATACATCTCCAGACCCGACCTGGCCACTTTGATCCATGCCTTCATCACCTCGAGGCTGGACTACTGTAACACGCTTTACATGGGGCTTCCCCTAATTCTGGCTCGGAGGTTGCAGCTGGTGCAGAATGCGGCGGCCTGTCTCTTAACAGCGACGGGTCGACGTGAGCACATGACACCTGTGCTTCGTGCGCTGCACTGGCTGCCTATAACGTACCAAGCCAGATTCAAGGTGTTGACGTTGATCTATAAAGCCCTGTACGGTCTTGGCCCTGGATATCTCAGGGACCGTCTCGCCTTCCACGATTCGGGGCGACCCCTTCGGTCCACCGGGAGAGCTTTCTTGGAGGTCCCCCCCACCGTAAGGCAGAAGTGTTTTAGTTTATGTTGGAAGCCACCCCGAGATGCCATAGGCATGAGGGGGCGGCATATAAATATAACAAAATAAATAAAAATAAAATAAAAATAAATGGTGCCGATTATATAAGCAATAGAATGTCCATGCATTAAAGTGAAGGGTGCAAGCAGGTCTTAACTATATCTTAAACATAGATACCATTTTAAAACTTCCTTTAGAATTCCAGTGGTCTGAATTTCTAAAGAATACGCAAATCTATAGTGGGCGTATAACTTGCATAGATCAGCCTTTGACCTAATCATTAGCCCTGCACGGCTTCTTAAGCCTTTCGCTCCTGGAGTCATGTGTGTACATGATAATCTCATATTTTTTACCTCCTGATTTTATTGCTGTTTTCAAGACCAGCACACTATTACTATTTACACATTTGTTCATAGTCAAAAAAGATACATAGCCTTAAATTTTGTTTTGCTAAGAACTGCTCCCCCAGAAGTTATTTTAGGAAAAGTTCACATCTGTCAGAATTATTAATTTGCAGACCATTAATTTTGCAGATAGGAGCAACATGCATCTTTAATCACAGCTTAATAGCCTATAAAAAAGAAAATGGAGTTTACATCATTATTCAAACATTTTACAGTCAATGATTCATGCAACACGTTCAAGCGAAGCACATGAGCCTGCAGCTTCTCAACCTCATGAATATAGTCTTGTCTTTCCTGATGTTTACCTCTCCCTCGTATCCCCCTTCCCTTGTCTCTCAGATTGTTAGCCCTTTAAGTGTAGGGACCTGTTTTTGACTGTGGATTGTACAGTGCCAGGTACATTGCTGGTGCTATATAAATAATAATAATTAATTACACTAACATGCTCAAATAACTTCAAATACTCACAGAAATAGGAATGAATTTGGCCTACTGTCCTGCAAAAACAACTGAAGCCAAAGATTCTTAATTTTTTACTTTGTTTTAACCTTTTTGCTAATTCGCATTTGCTGGTTTCTTCTACAAGTGCACAGATGCATTTTTAGCCTGGGTTCTTGTGAAAAGAAAGCTTATGCAATCACTCTGTGTGTGTGTGTGTGTGTGTGTGTGTGTGTGTGTGTGTGTACGTACACATTCACATTCCCCACCACCAACCCCCCAATAACCTTTGGTCCTCTATGCCATTTACAAGCAAAATTGGTAGAATAATCCAAATTTTTGTGGCAATAGATATATTTGAAGAGAAACCATGGTACATTTTGTAGTTTAATAATAATTAATAATCGTATTGGCTTACACTGGAGATTGTGCCCCTTTAGTTCAAGTTCTTGCTGCAGGGAACTATTTGTTTGTTTCAAACAGGTTGTATATCTCTCTCTGACTCTTATAGCTCTATTTATAGAATGCTTCATCTTTTTTTAAAAAAATCATTGGTACATTTACGTTCAAATTTTAGATGGTCAGTACCAGACATTTTGACAGGCATTTGGATTGTTGTCATTATTACTGTAAAAGATGAACACAGCAGTGTTCTCAAGGCAGGCTCAAAACTGAGATAAAAGCTTCTCTCATTGAGAAGAAACAGTGCCCCTTCATTGCAACGAAGGAAAAACTGCTCTGAAAGCTCAGCAGATCCATTGTGTGTAGGTGTGTCTCCATGTACGCATACCACTGTATCAGCTGCCTCGCATGGGGTCAAGCATTGCATTGGGTCACTCAAACCCTGGATCAACTCATAGAGTGAAAATAGAGGTCTGTTCTCATTTGTTCCCCTGGAGGAAGCCAAAGTAATTCCTTCAGTTTAATTAAATCAAAGTAGTAACTTTGGCTTACCTCCAGTTTCTGAACACTATCAAAGTGGTGTAGTTAGTTCAGTTTTTGACACTTTTTCTGAACAGAGTACAGGCTTGGTAATCAAGTATAGTGCAGTCATCTAATTACTGTTAAACATATTCTCCTTTTTAGTAAATCAAAAAAAGTTATTGCCAGAAGATTTGTGGTAAAAGAAACAATACTGTACTAGAATACAGATAGCATGATACAGTACCCCAGACAGAGTAGAGCAGGAGCGCTCTAATAGTTGTGTGTTGCATGCTGCATTATAAAGCCCCAACATTCTATTTGCTATAGAACTGGCCTGATTAAAGTTAGGATAGTGAAAATTGTGGTGGAGGCGTACAGGGATAAGTGGTTCAGGCTGTGCAAATGTCAGCCAAATCGGCTGGAGAACAGCTGAGATATTGCAGTTTTAAAACTGCTCTTCGAAGGCTGTTTTTTCTACCAGTGTGGCCATCTTGATCTGGGCAGGATAGAGGGGTTTAATGTCAGTGGGGAGGAGCTATGAGCCTTTTTGAAAATTAAAGGAGGCTGCCAGGAACTGCTTTTATATTTTTGTGTTTATTTTTACAAATCCAATAAGTAGTTTTAAAGTTATGACCGTGAAAAAACCCATGTTAGCCTATGGAGAGAGGTGGGGCTGCTTAGAAGAGGAGCGCTGCTCTCCTGCCCTTCTTCTGACTTTTACTCCCCTGAGCGGGGCTCGGGGCAATTGTCCCTGGGGGTTTGGGGGCATTGGGGAGGACAACCGCCCTGGCGACACTGGCCCCCTCCCTCTCGCCACCACGCCTTGCTTCTGCCTGCCCCCTCTATCACCGCCACCACCAGCAGCTTTTTGAGAGTAGCAAGGTTCAAGAAGGAGGTGGAGGTCTGCCCTGCCTCTTGCTGTTCCTCCCCTTTCTTGCTCCCCGCTCAGCACCCTGGCAGCTTACCTGTAGCTTCGCTCCGCACTTCCCTCTACTGTCGCCATATTTCAAAGGCCCATGTGCTGCTGGCACCAGGATCATGTTTCTGCCAGAGTAAGTTCTTCTTCAAATGGCTCCGACAGTTCTTACAACACGCAGTTGTGAGAATGGTCGGAGCCACTCAAAGAACTTACTCTGGCAGAAACATGGCCCCGGCCACAGCAGTGCAGGCCGCCAGCATGGGGGGGCTTTGAAATATACTAGTAGTGGCTGTAGGGAGAAGCGGAGGTACAGGTAAGATGCCAGCGTGCTGACCGCGGAGCAAAAAAGGGGAGGCGCAGCGAGAGGCAGGTGTGTGTGAGTGAGTGTGTGAGAGGACCCTGCCCATGTGCTGTTACGTAACTGGCAGAGACTGGGCCACCAAAAGGAGCCAGGTGGAGACAGCAGCTCACTGCTGCGCTCCCCCCGGGGACTTTGGGTTAAATACTGGGCTGGTGAGGACCAAACCTCCCCAATATGCATGTGTGTGTTCCCTGAAGTGCCGTTCTGCCTAGATTGTAGCAGAGAAGGGAGTCACTGGAGCCAAGCAGCCCCTGCCTGCTGGGGAGACGAATCTTGATTTGCCCAGTGAAGAGTGGTTATGCCCTGGCTGGGAGGTGCATCCTCCTCCCCACGCCTATTCCTCGAGCCTGGGCAAGGAATGGAGACTCCGAGCCAGGAAGAGCAGTCCAGGCTGCACAGAACTGACTGCTGCTTGTGTTATGCCAGTAGCTCTGTTTTTTAAACTGCACTCCTGTTTGTAGTAGTTGAGTCCCTTTGCTCCGTCTCTCCCGTTCCCACCCTTCTGTTGCTTCTCTCCCATATGCGCCTCATTTTGGAAATTTTCCCTATCTTGGTCAGGGCGGAGCTAGATATTTTCCAGCTGTGGACTACTGCTCTGCTTCTTCTCCCCCCCCCAATACCTTCCATACCCCTCCCCCTGTGTGGGGAGGCATTCCTCAATATGGGAACAACTACTCCAGGCTCTATGCAACTCAGCAATATGGGATTATCAAAGGCACTTGTCTTAGCCATGTCATTAAGCCTGATCTGCAAACCAGCTTTTGATTGATTCTTTTAAATGGTTTTGGGTTGGTTTTTAAAAAAATAAATAAAACAAAGGACAGAGTCAACCTGAAAATTGCACTTCAATCTGAAATAAATCCTGCCAATTTACATAACTATTATTAATGCAAAATACTAAAATGTTAAATTGATTCAGTTCTGCATGTGTTTGGCAGCTCTTTTGGCTCCTTGCGCTCGGACCTGCACAGGTAGAGTCCGACTGCCTACATGGATCTGAATGCAGAAACCAGTATCTGTATACATGCAACGACTTTGGCTGCCTATCTCTGACTCCGATCTGGCCACTATCATCCATGCTTTCATTACCTCGAGATTAGACTATTGCAACGCACTCTAAATGGGGCTACCCCTGGTGACAGTTCTGAGATTGCAGCTGGTGCAGAACACAGTGACCCGTCTTATTATGGGAATGGGCCACCGTAAGCACATTACACCAGTGCTTTTCGTGCTCTGCACTGACTGCCTATAGTCTTGCGGGCCTGCATCCCACCTACCTATGGGACTGCCTCACCCTCCGTGCTCTGGATCGGCCCCTGCGGTCTGCCGCGAGCACCCTTCTTGATATCCCCTGGGTTGCTTGGGGGGCGACAATAGCAAGAACGTTCTCGATGGCTGCACCTAGGCTGTGGAACTGCGGAGGCTCAGGTGGCCCTGGACCTCGCCTCCTTTTGCCATTACTGCAAGACCTGGGTGTTCTGCCGGGCCTTTGGTGAGGGTGAAGGGTAGGGTGGGGGAGGTGGGTTTTTCTGTGCCACCCCCATTTGATATCTTGTTTATTTGTTTGTTTTATACGTTTTTTAAATGTTTTTAAAATTTTATACTTATAAGCCGCCTCAAGGTACTTGATGTTGGAGTGGCGGGGTAAAAATACTGTAATAAAATAAAACAAAAATTAATAGGTGAGTCATCCTTTTCCTTGTTTCCCAGATATCAAGGTCTGATTGAGTAGACACTTCACGCATGCATAGTTTTACCAGTATAAGCGGTCCTAATTGGATCCATGTAAGTGACGTTGACTTTAATGGGACTCAAGAGTCCATCTACACAAATCTAGTTACAGAATTGATGGGGCATATGCCCTGACTATGTGTGAACTTGGGCATTTGGAGAAACCTTTGTTAGCACTGGAACATCAGTCAATTTTGCCAAGTCCATCGCAGAACAGGAAAGAGAGGGATTTTTTATTAAAAGAAAAATGCAACTAAAGCTACAAATTAGTCTGAGGCATCAAGAGCGGTCTAGTGCCTGAAATTTCTTTTTACATGTTTTTAATGACTCTTCTAAGTGAACAGTGTCTTGTCCCAATTATAAAAAATAATTAGGAAAAGTTTAAGTATTTGGCCAACAGTTAGGTCTAAATCAGACATTTTTTTATATGTGCAGAATAACCTAACTCCAAAAGAGGTTCTGTATTCTTCTTTTCTTCCTGAAGAAGAAGGGGGGGGAAACCCTGTACAATATGTTAAAAGTATACTTAAATACAAACTATTTTAGAATACTCCAATATTTTTTTAAAAGCTATCTTACTACTGCAGAGTCATCACTTGACTGGCCATAAACATGCAATGAGTGTACAGCCCTAGTATTCTAAGCAGGGGCGTAGCTAGATTGGAGTGGGCCCAGGGACAAGAAATGGAGTTGGGCCCCTGTTGTGGAGCTCTGGCACACACATGTGAAGCACAAGTGCACGGCTGCAGTAGCAGTAGCGGCTGATCGTGCACGCTTTCTCCTGTGCGTGCCATTGTTATTCTCCATGCACTAGCACTTGGAGTTATCATTTTATCCTTGAACACCTTGCTGTCAATGTTGTGAGGAAAACAGTAAACTGATTGAAAAGGCACACCCAACAACATTCTCTTCTAAATAGCAGTGAAAGGAAAGATAGCAATAGCAGACACTGAATATCTCTTACTGTTCCGAAGTTTTTCATGCTTTCTACCCAAAACCCTCCTTCCCGTATAATAGAAACCCCTGCACTCACATAGTTGGGAGCTTGGGAAGGGAAAAGTGAACCTGCTGTCCAACTACAAGTCATATCTGTACACTCATACTGACTGGGCAGAAGAAATCAGAAATCCTGGACATCCTAGTACTACAGTGGTGCCAGAATTCAGATCTGAGCCATAGATCCCACTGAATCCCAATGACTTTTTCCACACACCCTCTTAAATTCCACCATCCTAGTACAGATATAATAGACCCTAACTGCAAAAAATCAGTAGCCCTTCATGTTTGATTAATGCAGGAGGAAGAGGAGACATTTGGGGTACATTTTCACTCGTCCCCACGCATGGAGCAACCGGGGGAAACGGCGGTTACTCCGTGGGCGTGGATGAGTTGAGGGTGAGTGGGAATGCGTGTGCATCCATGTGCATGTCCCACCCATGCACCCGTGCGCCCACGGATCCCCCCACCCATCTGAGCCTGTGAGAGGAGCCACTCGAAGAAGAACAGAAGGTTGCTACCTTGTAAGCAAGGTTCTTTGAGATGCTCCTAACATTCTCACAACACCCACCCTTCCAGACCCGCATGGAATCTTTTTTCTTATATTCCTAGAAAGGGTTGGAAGGAACTGTCATTCAGAGGGGGAAGAGTGCTTTTTATACTAGTGGTGCTCACGACCATCATGTGGTCTGTTATTTGAGTAGGGTAAGCTTGCACAACCCAGTTGTGAGAATGTTGGGAGCCATCTCGAAGAACCTTGTTTACAAGGTAACAACCTTCTGATCAGCACATGGGGAGGAGTTGTTTGTAAACAAAGAGCTTTATCTCTTAGACTGATCAGGAGGAAGAGGCAGGTGAGGGACTGTAGCCAGGGAGGGGAGGCAGAAGATGGTGGATCTGGGATGGAGGGGGGGGGGCTGGGAGCCAGGACTGCTGGGTTCTCTGGGAGGGGAGGGGGGGCTAGTGGGTTAGAGCACGGGGGGGGGGCTGGGAGCCAGAACTCCTGGAGATGAATCTATGAACCACAGAAACAGAAAATATATCTAAAGGCCAATGCATAATATAATTTTTCTAAGTGTACACACGATCACCAGAGGGCGTTTTAGTTCAATACAATTATTTAAAACATTAATTTTTTTTGAAATAATTGCTTGCTTGCTTGCTATTTGAAGGAAGTAACAACCTTCTAAACTGAAGGAAGCAGCTCTTCCACCATAGACTCCTCTAAGCCCTACTCCCATAGTGGTTACATTGCCTCTCCTACTGCGCCAGCAGGACAGATTTTCTCTGTTGAATTGTATTTAACAAAAAATTTGAATATTCCGTAGTCAAAAAGCCTCTGGTTTAAAAGAAGAGTTAAGGCTCCTGCAAATTCAATCATGCACATAACTTCAAATTCAATCATGCTTCCGACTTAACTTCTGTGCCATGTTAGCAGTAAAGACATTGTGCAGTCTCGCATGTTGTGCTCACTTACAACGTAGCCTCCATGCACCCACACTTTACCTTCGTCTTTCAGCCCCAATCCTATTCTTCTACATGTTGGGGGCAACACTGAAACTGGGGACAGGAGGGTGTGAGCTGACCCATTATGTCCTCCATTTCCTCTAAGAAAGAGAGAATTTAGGAGACTTGGCTCCCACTTCCTCTCTAATCTACTTGATCCCAACCCTTTAACAGAGAACTTAGCACTCCTGGCTTCCAGCCTCTCCACCCGACTCTAATCCAGTAGGCTGCACTCCCTTCACAGGCAACTCAACAATCCTGGTTCCGTCTGTTCTCCTCTCCCCTGCTCTCAACCTTGTAACAGACAACCCAGGAGTCCTGAGTCCAAGTCGCACCTTTAACCCTCTAGCCCCCACTCCCCTCACAGAGAACTCAAGAGTCCTGGCAAATACAGTGTTTATCTTTTTGTGTTATATGGAACAGAAGGGTGTGTGTAGAATGCCAAAAAAATAAAAACAGGAGAGGAAGTGGAATAACGGGGAGGGAGGCTATTGGGAGTCAAAGGATAGGGAGTCAGCTATGGTAAGTAGGGGTGGGACTACTGGAACATCCGGTATCTGATATTGCTGGTATTTGGTGTACCGGCAGTATCGGATTAAACCCGGTAATCCGGCCTATTTACTGGATTCCCCCATACAGGATATTTTACATTGCGGCCATTCAAATGAATGGCCGCAATGTAAAAAAACAACACCAAAAAACCCCCCACTTTCCCGAGTCCAGGCTGCGCGGGTGGAAGGGGGGACACCCCCCACCCACCCTGCGCAGCCTGGCTTTAAAAAAATTTCCCCCCCCGAAGTCCCTGCTAGTGTGGGCCGCTGCCAGTGTTAAACCACACCCCCACCCCAGGGATCAGATCACCGTAACAGTCCTACCTCCCCACCCAGGGATCGCCTACCTTGCGGCGGCGGCCCAACTCCGGCGGCTTTAGCGGTGGCTATGGCTGGTGGCTTCAGCGCTACTAGGCCTTCCGGGGAAACCCGGAAGTTCACCGGAAGGCCTAGTAGCGCTGAAGCCGGCAGCCACAGCTAGCGCTGAAGCCGCCGGAGTCGGACCGCCGTCCGGAGCGCAAGGTAGGCGATCCCTGGGTGGGGAGGTAGGGTGATCCCTGGGGTGGGGTGTGTGTTAAACCACCCACCACCCCAGGGATCACCCTAGTACCTGCTGGTGTGGGCTCTGGGTCGCTGGCGGTGACCCAGAGCCTGCACAAGCAGGGACTTCAGGGGAAAATATTTTTTTTAAAGCCAGGCTGGGCAGGGTGGGTAGGGGGTGCCCCCCCTTCCACCCGCACAGTCTGGGAGAGGGAGGGGGGAGGTTTTATGTGTTTTTTACCATTGATTTCAATGGGGACAGTTCCCCATTGAAATCAATGGAACAAATCCGGTACAGGTAAACCAGTACACAGATCCAGCAATCCGATTTTTAAAAATCCGGTAACAGGTAAATCCGGTAGCCGGCATTTGCCCCGATGTCCCACCCCTAAAGTGGGTAAAATTATAGGACTGCTCCCCCTGGTATCCCATCAGCCGCCTTAATTATTTTACTCAGAACCTTGTTATTGTAACTATTTCTAATTCCTCCTATCATTCCTTACTTGATCCTGCATGCTCATTCCAACAGTTCCACTTACTGCATCTGGTGCCTTCCTCATCATTTCACACCCTCTTGCTTTCCCCATGTACTCCCAAAGATGCAGCTCTGTTGTATTATTTCAGTGACTTAATTGGATGTTGAAATCACAATAGTATTTATTTAGAAATTGGCATTGCTGTTGCCTCCATTCCTTCCAATGGCCATTCCATTTTATTACTTTCAATGCATACACAACTTAAAGTTTTAATTAAACATTCATATACAACTGTACCCAGCTTCAGTGTGCTTTGTGAGGGCAGTGGGGACTAGTGGGTAAGAGGGACATTTGTGAGCCATTAGTCAGCTGTCCCATTCTCCCCAACCAAAATGAAACGATAGAGGGAAAGGAGGGAGTGAGGGGCCAGCTCATGCCCTCCTGTCCCCAGTTTGTGTTGCCCCCCCAACCTGCAGAGGAAAGGGATTGGGGCTGAAAGACGAAGGTAAAGTGTGGGTACATGGAGCCTAAGCTGTAGGTGAGCACAATATGTGAGACTGTTCAATGTCTTGACTGCTAACATGGTACCGACGTTAAGGCGTGAGCTGTACCTTGCAATTTCCATGTGTTTTAGTGCATGATTGAATTTGCAAGAGCTTTAACTCTTCTTGTAAACCGGATTTTTTTTTACTATGGAACATGCTATCAGGACAGCTTCGCTGATAGATTTTGATAATTATATACTATGCCAGTTATATAGGTAGTATTTTTATTCTGTTTTGTCTGGCCTTGAAACACCATTCTGAAGAAATTAAATTTGTATCTAATTTGAATGAAAGATTTCTTTTTCTAGTATTTTGTCATAGGTTATGTGTTGTGCCTGCGCGTCTTACTGGATGTAGTATGCACTGCTATATCATTTGTTCTGTTATGTGTGGGGAGTGGCCTTATCTTTTGGAACAAGGAGATGTGATTCTGTGACAAGTGGCCTAGATTAGAAACTCTAGCTTTGTGGCAGTGATGAATAACAAGATTTTATTTACTTGCAGCACTAAGTTAAAGGCATAACCGCTCTCCATTATAATAAGAGAACCGCTTAACCCCCGATATTGAGGAAAGCACTTGGGCTACTGTTCTGAAAATGTATCCATGACTTATATTTGTGGGGATAATCATACATGCAAAATTTAAAGAAGATCCATCATGAAAAACAAAAGTTACAGCTGTTTAAAGGTTAATCACTTGTGGTCAAAATGCACAGCGTCCCGATTATTTTGAATCATCGATATCTCCTCTCCCCTGATGAGTTAAGCCCCAGGATTTCACCACCTTGCAGTCTGAGATCTAGATCAAGTGCTGCTGGAGTCTGGAGTGTTTAGTGCAGCCTAAACTGAGTTAGTTTAAAAAATCAGTTCTGCCGGCTAGCACACGTGCAGTGGGGAAGCCGCCTACTGCCGTTTGCGTCAAGAAAGAAAGATCATCTGCAGAGGTACATGACATTAAAGAATGTTACGCCCCTTTTAGTCATTCAGTCCATGGGGAGGATTTTGAGCGATCCATATCTCCTCCCTCCAGATGATTTGAGCCCTCAGACTTCAGAGTCTTCGAATATGACATGGCCACCGAGTGGTACTCTAACATGATAGTGCTTGGTGCAGCTAAAACAGTTATTAAAAACACAAAATTCAGTTCTGCAGGTGGGCACATGCGCGGTGGTATAGAAAGGTACGCGTCTTTTAGTCATTCACTCCGTGGGGAAGATTTTGAGCAATCCATATCACCTCCCTCCGGACGACTTGAGCCAAGAGGCGGAGAAGGCCTGGCTAGATCCTGCCAGGAGCGTTAGGTATATTTTAATGAGAAGGCCTGGCAGCAGGAGGAATCACTCCATTGGAATCAATGGAGAAAGGATTCCTAGTATAAACTGACCTTACTCCATTTAGGTCCATAAATGGTGTAAATCCATGTTTTGTATTGGAGTACATGGTATCAGATTCCCCCGCTGGTGTAAAGCAGCATCACAGCATAGGAGTCCTCTTCTCCCCCGATCTGAGCTTCTCCCCCCTCCTCTACAAGCTCTTTAAGGTACACACCCCTCAAGTGTACTTGGGAAGAGTAGAATCCACATCATGGATCTGTTCCCAAACATTGTGTGCATGCCCTCATCTCTGCTTCCTTACCCTGAGCTTCGTTTTTCAGTACTTGAGGACGGGGGAACAAACTGAATTGAGGTCTCAAATCCAGGATTGCCCCCCCCCCCCCATGAATAAATTATCTAAAACAAAAAACCTAACTGTTTCAAAAAATGTGAAAAGGACAACCATTTCCAAAACAAAAAAATTTCCTCTTAAAAAAATATCACAAAATACGTTTTACTCTTAACTTAAACTCCAAAAAACATGAAAATGAATTACAATTCTAATTAAAAAAACATTTAACATACATTACAACAAAAATTAAATGCCAAAAAGCATGGAAATCATTTCAAACTTTTCTATCTATATTTCATGCTTTACCATCAGCATGAACCTAATATGTCCTTAATTCCTTACCGTACATATTTACTCTCATTAATACTTATCACTAAGTAAACTATTACATTTTTCCATTATTAAACGTTGCCTTAACTGTCGTTTACATGTATAAAAATTGTATACGCTTCATAGAATGAAATGTTGCCAGTGTTAGTGTAAAGAACTGTGTAGAATTGGTTCGATACAGTGTAAATCTGCACACAAGGACAGAGTTAAGGCACTTTGAAAAAATTGTTTGTTGTCAAATTATGATAAATCCATGCTTAATGAAAAAATGTAATAGTTAAAGTATAGTCTCCAGCCCCCTTCCAGAGGGATGATTCTGGCATATAGAGTCCTTAATCTGCCCCCAGATGTCTCCCACTTCTGGGGTCCCTAGTCTGTCTCCCTCATTTGCTTCTGTGCTTGGGGCCCTGATCAGCTTGGTTCTCTCCTTCCATTCCTAGTGCTGTCTTGCCAGAGAGGTCTTACACACAACTTCCTTAGCAGCTTCTCTTGCACTCATTTGTTATGGCCCCAGTTGCTGTCTGGTGGTCTTGCCAGCATTTTGGTCTTTCCCCCAGGTCTCACTCCCTGGGCTCCCCTTCCTTGAGAGGTGGTCCTCCTTGGGTCTCTGTCCAAAACATTGGCCCGTTTTCCACGCTGGAAGTGGGATGGTGATCCTGGTCCAATGGTACCTTCTGCTTGACCTTGATCACCCTGCCCCTTCACCACGCAGATAGACATGTCTTGGCTAGGACTCCAAAGTATCCATAGAAGGGTCTTACCTCTACTGGTGCCTGGGATCTTTTCCCTCGACTGGGCTATCAGCTTCTCCTACCTGCTTCCCTGTAAAGCTTGGTGTTTTCACCTCATGTCTGTCTGGGGCCTCAGGGTTTCCTATGTTGTGCAGCCCTGCCCAGGTGGCTTGACTTGCTCTCCCAGGGAGAGTCAGTCTCTCTCTCTCTCTCTGTGAGAACACCTGTTTTTATGCTGCAGCTTCCAGTCATGTGTCCTTGACTGCTTCTCTCCTGGGCTTATTGGGCTCTCAGTGACCCTCAAGAAGTACATGGGGCTGGCTTTTCAAGAACTCAGACAGAGAACTCTGCCCCAGGCATGTTACCATCTAACGTAATGAAAATACCTAAGTAGTCTAGTTTTAAGTAATTTGTAGTGTACTGGTTGATATTGATATGTGCTAACTCATTGCATACAGACCAACATCACTTTTGTTTAGAATCCGAATGTTATGGAGAATCAGTGCAGTTTTTTGGATTTAGAAAAATATTTCAGAAGTATTCATAATCTGTTAGTAATATTCATAGTCTGTTTCTCAAGTTCTTGTGGACTTGGAGGCTACCTTTTACTAAGGATATATTCACAACATTTCTTAAAATCAACCCAAAATCTCTATTGCAGATGCAGTGTCTGAGACAAACTAGAAACCTGAGGCTCCACAAAAGAACCCTTTGTAGCATAGTGGTGCCATCTGATGGTAAGTTTTCTCACTGACTATCTCTCTTCAGAGCAACTGAACTTACAGTTCCAACCTTGAGGACAAAGAATAGGGAGACATGAAATATCCATTATATCTGTTGCATGGTATCCTGCATCTCATTTAGTTTCTATTCCTAGCTTTGGCACTGACTTCTTGTATGGCTATGGGCAAGTCTCTTAATCTTTTCATGCCTTGATTTAGAAATAGGTATAATACTTCACAGTCATGTTTTGAGTCTAGCTTGTTGGAATAAAAGGTGCTACACAAATGTTAGTACAAAATCTGTTTTTCTAAGTACTATGTGTTTTCTGGAATTAGTCTTGCTGTACTTAAACGCAAGTGTGAATTTTTCTTTATTTTGCTTTTCAGAAGTAAGTCTTAATTACAAATATGGACTGCCTGTGATAACTCTTACATTACCCTCACGAAAAGAGCGCTGTCAGTTTACTGTCAAGCCAATGTTAACAACAGTGGGAACCTTCTTACAAGATGTGCAGAAAGAGGATAAAGGAATCCAAAAGGTAGAAGTCTTCGCAACAGGTATTAACTAATGCTGCTGTATTGTGATGGGTTTTTAAAATTTCTTTTCTTTTAAATAAACTGAATTTGCCAGCAAATTTTCTCTGCTACGCCATTAGTCCAAATTTTGCATAAACAAAAGTGGTGACTGGCTTTTAATGTTCCCTATGGAAAGGTCTATCATGGAATGATGACATTCCATGGTGTTCTGGATTTCCCCAAATTTCCCACTCTCCAACACCATTTTCAGAGGACTCGGATGTAGATTGTCATGGCTTCTGTTAGCTCCTCTTTGAATATCATCTAGCAGCATCTCAAGTTGTTCAGAATTGAACATATTTATATAACTTCTTTGATAAATTTATTTTTGAGAAAAATATTTTTTCCACTATCTTCTAAATTTTTGATTTAGGAAAAGGAGTTAAAACAAACATTTTCCTTTTTAGTTTCATGGGTGGGGTTTTTTATGTGTGTGTTGTGTTTGTTTGTTGACATTCTGTCTCTTCACCTATGCTGGTTTGGATTCTTGAATAAAATATTCCTTGTATGGATAATTCAATATTAGATACATTTCTTTACAGAAATTTCACCTTTAGGCTAAAATGTTTTGTGCTTATCAGCCAAAGGTACTTTTTTTTAAATGTCCTGAAAATAAAGGTTTATTTTGAAAGTGACTTCTCAACCAAGACAACATTGCTATTACTGAAGCATACTTATAATATATTCTGTCATCTCCAAAAGCAGTAGGTTATTGGGAAACCTCTCTAAATATACAAACTGGAATTACAATTTTCTTCTCTCAGGAATAAAAGAGTAAATCATTCTTGAGCTTTCATGATGGGCTCTCAAGTTGGGTGCCATCTGGTTCAGAAGCCATATGAGCAATCGGCATTAGCCAAACTGTGGCCTGGCTGCACAGACTGGATTCAGTCAGTTAAAGGACACAGCTCCAAATGCCAATCATCTGCTTGTGCGAAATAGTTGATCTGTGTCCAGAGCCACAGTATTCCCCCAGGGCTTGCGCTGCTGCAAGTGGAAGGCTCCTTTGCATTAGTTGTGTGTCCATCACTGGCTCCACCACGCCGGACAGACATGGCTGTGAAGAGCTGCCAATCCTAGATCAAAGAGCCATTTATAACTCAAGCTGTCATGTATCCTAGTTTAAATCTTTTCAGCATGTGGTTCGATTGTTGGCTTCATTAGTATCAATCCTGCAGGCCCAGGAATGTACTAGGTAAGTCCTTGTAGGGTGCTGCCTTCTGGGAGCAGGCCAGGTGTAGGCAAGCATCTGGCCCTTTAAGAGGCCAAGTGGCTAAGGAGACAATTGAGGTGACTGACTGATCCCAACTGAGGGCAGTAACCAAGGGTATAAAAGGCTGAGTCGAGAAGCTCAAAAGATACCAGGAGGTTTGAAAATGTAGCAGCATTGCATGATCAAGCTGGACAAGATCACAGTGGTGCAGTACCAGAGAAGAAGGTGCTGAGCACTACAAGAGGGCATTGGAGGCCAAAGTCTTGAATGTGGCAGCAGGGTCCTGCAGCAGGGAGACTGCTGAAGATGAGGCCTTCCCTAGCTCTCAGCTTCCTCTCTGGCTCTACAAAGTACTTGGCTGGGAACCCAGCACAGGGCTCACTAGAGAAGCAGAAGATAGTGTAGTCTGTACTGTTTGGGACTGAGCACTCTTCTACTGGAGTAATAAAACTGCAGTGTTGGGAGCACTAGAGCGTTGTGGCTGATTTTGGGGGGCGGATTCTGAAATGGCATTGGTTAGGCGGCCTGCTGGTTACAGGTAGCAGCCTGCATGTTGGAAAGATGAAATACTATTATCCTGAACAATTGTCCCGACCATTGTTATGTTATAGTTAGGGCTAAGAATTTGTCACAGTCATTACAAAAGTCACATTTTTAGTGACTTTTGCCTCCATCCATGACTTTTGAGATCTTCCCATGACTTGCGTGATTTTCCAAAGGTTTTCAAGATTTCCCCCAAACTGAAGAGCAGCGCGGGCAAGAAGCTGGTGAGAAGAGCACGCTCAATGATACTAAGAAGATCCACAGTGTCTCCCTGGAGCTCCAAACCCCTCCCTGGCTGTGGAGATATGGTAGCATGGCAATAAGCCAGCGAGAATAGCACACTGGGTGTCACCAGGTAAAGCCACGGCCTCTTCCTGGAGCTCCAAACCTCTCCTCAGTGTTGTTTCTTGTGGAGGGGCATGGTCAAGTGGCGGCACAGCATGGTGTGGCGGCGGGATCAGAGAACGTTACCGTTGTCAGAGCTTTAGGGCCAGACTTACCCTAAGCGAGGCCCAGGGAGGGAAAGAAATATGGGCCCCCCATATCTTCCGTCACCGGTGGGCCTAGGAGGTGCTTCCTGGCCCAGCTCAGGGGGTGCTTCCTGGCCCAGCGTACTACCTGGGCCTGGGCTCAGGGATGGGCAGAGGGGCACTCCCCAAGCCTGAGCAACCATTCGGATTCCAGCAACCAAATCAGATCACTTATCTGATCCGGTGCCGCTGCCTCCAGCCTGGGCCCCGTGCCGGGCTCTCCCCACCCCACCCCACCCCCGCTCCCTCCACTGCCTGGCACAGTCTCGGCCAGGGGAAATGAGGGAGAGAGAGGCAGAGGTCCCACCTCTCCCTCATTTCCCCTGGTCGAAACAGCCAGGCAGGTAGCGGAGGGGGCCAGCGGTGTGAGGGAGAGGCGGGGCCTCTATCTTCTCCTCCCTCACTTCTGGCGGAAGTGAGGGAAGAAGCTGAGGCCACACCTCTCCCTCACTCCATGGGTGTCCCTCCCGCCTGTCAGTCTCTCGGCCAGGGGAAATGAGGGAGAGATGGGGCCTCTGCCTCTCCCTCCCTCATTTCCCCTGGCCGAGACTGTGCCAGACAGTGGAAGGGGGGGCACGGAGTGTGGGAGAGGAGAGGCGGGGCCTCTGCCTCCTCCCTCACTCCTGCTGCCCCCCCCCGGGCCCAGACCCATTTTTTTTTTAAAAAAAAAAATCAAAGTTAAACCCAAACCCGCGGGGCCCTGGCCGGCCGCCCTGCAGTAAGGCCGGCCCTGCAGAGCTTCAAGAGGCGCCCAGGAGGAGATGGCAGCATTTCCTCTGCCTTCATCCCCTGCTTGGGCTTACAGTCTAAGCCTGGGATTTTCAAAGGGCTTTACAGTCCCTGGATTTACAATCTAAGGGGTGGGGGGTGTTTTCCTCCTCCTCCTCCTCCTATTTGGTGCTGGATGTGTGTGTTACAATCTAATCCCTGGGTTTACAATCTAAGGGAGTGGGGTGGGGTGTTACAAAATACAATATTGAATAAGAGTTTTTCAGAAATTAGCCGTGAACTTTCAGTGAATTTTTCTCATTACTGCCATGGCCAACTCATGACTTTTAAAGAAAATTTCCATGACAAATTCGTAGCCCTAGTTATAGTATACGATGATACGGAGATTTCCCTAGCCTTTGCAAGCAACTGTACTAGAGCAAGTTCTTGCTCTAGCACTGACAAGACAATCATATGAGCATGCTAACCCTAGCACAGAATCTCCTTAAAACCATTAAATTCAAGAGTGGGTATCCATGCTTGGAAGCATAACCATTTGCAAGAGCCTATTGATCACAAAGTTTAATGTTAGTCAAGCACTCTTAGATTCCAGTTACTTATTTTAGGAGTTTAATACATCACGCTATCTTGGTGAGAAATTTATATGGCTACATATTTTGTTGATATTCAGTAGGCTACCGACACATGGACAGTAATTTCACCAGGGAGAGCTGTCTCATCTGTTAAAGTACCTGGCTTAGAAACCAAAATAGCTACAGTTAATTAAAAACTTGTGAACACACAGTTTATCTTTTCCATTCCATACTTTCAAACATGCAGAATACTGTAACAGCAGAGAAGAATGTTTATTTTATCTGGAAGTTAATATTGTCCTGACGAAATGTTACCTAAGCCTTGGGGATTGCTACATTATGTCAGTGTTAAAAAAGGAAATGAGGATCCCATGGGTTTTCATTAAAATGCAAATATTCCATTTTCATTTTCTGCTACTAGATTAAAATAATATACATATCTTACTGAGCACAACATATTGAAAAGATAAAGCTAATCTGAAATGAACATTCCTAATGTATGTACTGCCTTACTTTCTGTTCTGTCCCGGTATGAATTTAGACAAAGGAAAGCTTTTGGTTGACAGCTCTGCACCTGTACCATGATAAATCAGAAGAATAATTTTGTCATGCTGAAAACTGTTGTGCTAGATTGTCTTTGTTCCAGTTAATAAACTATAAGACTGGTTAATCTATCAAATATTAAATAGAAATATCCTGTCTGGCACTTTCAAGCAAGGGTTCCTTTTCAAGGTTTTTAAAAATTTTTATCCCCATATGATTTAACTTTAATGAAAATGTTGACACTCTTTGTTAAAATATTAAGATGACATTTTAATACAATATTGGGGAAAAAATGAGCGGATGTACACATCTAGCTGTTTAATTTGGGGTTGACTATGATCGTCTGCCAAGATAGTCACCCTGTTTGCATATAGGGGGTGGAAGCGCCAGCTGGTGTGTGAAGCTTGTAGGTTGAGTAATCTGAATCTCAGCAGGCATCAGCAAATGAAACCAGACAACACAATTCCAATCAAGAAATGCAGGCGTGGATTGCCTATAACATGCTTGTGTGATAGACACACAGAGAAAGATGCAGGATCTGAGGTACTCACAGTAGCAGATGTTCTATTTAGAGTCTCCAATATGCTCAGTTAGGAATAATAATAGTAAATATATCCCACTCACATAGCACTTTTTGAGTGCTCTACAGTGATGACTGTTCATCTGTCATTATGTGTTAGCCATTTTTGGTCTACCACAGATGAATGTGTCCCCAAAGGAGGATTATTTCCATCTTGCAGAGGTGAATATTCTCCCCACTTTATGGGAAAATGCAGATGAGGTCTAACAGCAAATGTTGCCAGAGGATGTGCTAGATCCTAAAAAGAGGCTTCTGGGTTTGGATCCTAATAAACTAGAAGTCTGGTTAATCTGTCTGGCAACTTCAAGCAAGTGTTTATTTTCCAGATGAAGGCCAATAACAACTCCTTTCAAAAAAGGATTGGATAAATTATTAGAGGGTAGGCCCATAAATGGCTATTAGTCAAGTTGGTCAGGGGGACAAGATAAGACCTCTGACTGTCAGGAGTGGGGAGTGAATAGCAAGAAATAGATTATTCAGTAATAACATGATATGCACTTCTCTAAAGCAACCAAAGCTGGTCACTGTTAGAGACAGGATGCTGGGCTTAAATGACTATTGGTCTGACCCAGTGGCACTACTTATGTTTGTTCTCAGGAGTGCTTTTGGGGACATAATCTTAACTTTCTTTCCCAGTGTTCTCATAAGCACAGGGGTTAAAGTGAGGCTAAAGAAGGGCACTACTTACCTCTCCAAACAATGGGATTAAAATGGAGAAGGAAGCTCCTACCGTGGGGAACTTGTTAATCTGTACCTAGAGGGAGGCAGTGACCCTGAACAGTTTACACCACTGCTTTTCCATCAGCCCTGAGCGCTTCCTCACTTTGTGTGAAGAGGAAAACAAAATCAGCCTCACTTGACTGTTCTTCTAGCTCCTGCTGCTGGTAATTCCCAATGAGAGATCAGGAGAAGGGAAGACCTTGGTTTCCCATGCTTGTAAGAACAGAGGTAGTTACTCCATTAATGAACTGAAAAACAGAGTGAAGGGTAAGGTGACCAAATTAAATGAGAATGGGAAGAGTTACAGTCACAGGACTGGTGAAATTTAGTGTAGATAAGTGCAAAGTGCTGTATATAGTGGGAAATATAGATCAAACTATATTTATACCATGCTTGGTTCCAAATTAGTATGTAGAGAAAAGATATTGAAGTCATTGTGGAGAGTTCGTTGAAATCATCAGGTCAGTATGGGGCAGCAATCAAAAAGGCAAGCAGAATGCTAGGTATCATTAGGAAAAAAATTCCAGGACTCTGTCCTTGACTGATTCTCCTCTAACTTTCTGACCGCTCCGTCAATGTATCTCTTCCTAACTCTTCCCCCTCCTCCTCCCTGCCCCTCTAGGTCAGGGTTCCCCAAGGCTCCGTCCTTGGCCCACTCCTCTTCTCTATCTAAACCCAATCTCTAGGCAAACTCATTGCCTCCCACGGCTTCCAATACCACCTCTATGCTGATGACACTCAACTCTGTCTCTCCACTCCTTCCATCTCCCCCTCTGTTCAAGCTCGTCTCACCAATTGTCTCTCCGATATCTCCGCCTGGATGTCTCCATTCCATTCCAGTTTAATTTATATCCCGCACTCTCCTATACACAGATAACTCGAGGCGGCTTACAGCAAGAAATAATACATAGTACAATAACATAAGTAATTATAAAGTCAGTACATCAATAATAATCCCCCAAATAGCATCCCAACCCTAACCCTTAACAGTAATACCACCTATATCATCCATCTATATAGCAGTCCTCCAACCCTTACAGCATTAGAGGTCCTGCCTTACCAACACCCCAGCCTCCACCCTGCTGCCACCAGGGGGGAGCCTTCCTCTACCCCCCTGCTCTCACCAAGGGGGAGTCTCTTCCCGCGTGATATAGATATACCCCTCCTCCTCTGTCCAGATGCTAATCATCCCAGCTCCGTCGGCCGGCCCCAGCTGCCTGACCCAGCCGAAGGTCACAGCCAAAGGCAAGCCCCTTTGGACGTGCCCCTTCAGCACGAGCTGCCGGCACGGCTGCCAGCCGCTCCCTGCCTTTGAGGGAGCGACCTGGAAGCCGGTCTCCTCATGCCCCGCCCCCTTCCTCGCAGCAGATCTGCCGACAGCCTAGCCCAGCTGTCAGATGGGGGAACATCCCCCAGCCCGTTGTTGCCCCACAGTCCGGCCAGATGGTAAAGGGGGACACCCCCCCACCAAAGTTCTCAAGGGGGGGTTCACATCTACCCCCAACTGTAAGTTCCACAAATGGGGGGAGGGGCAGGCCAAACACATCCCCCACAACAGCTCCCCCAAGGGGAACTGGACACCACACACCAATGCCAAGTTCCAACTCAAACTGAACATGGCAAAAACTGAACTCCTTATCTTTCCTCCCAGTCCTTCCTCTCCCCTGTCAGTTGACAGGGTCTCCATCCTCCCTGTCCCCCAAGCTCGCAGCTTGGGCTTCATCTTCGACTTGCACCTTACCTTCAAAAACCCTACACTGACTCTGTTGCCAAATCCTGTTGCTTCTTCTTCCACAACATTGCCAAGATCTGCCCTTTTCTGTTTGTCTCCTCTGCCAAAACTCTCATCCACGCTCTAGTAATCTCACGCCTTGACTATTGTAACCTTCTTCTCGCTGGCCTTCCCCACTCCCACCTTTCTTCCCTTATCTGTGTTGAAAACTCTGCTGCCAGGATCATCCACCTAGCCCGTCGCTTTGACCATGTGTAGCCTCTCCTCTCCTCTCTCCACTGGCTCCCTCTTCCTGAGCGTATTTTGCACAAGCTCCTCGTCTTCACCTACAAAGCCCTTCACAAACTCACTCCCCCCCCATCTCTCTGCCCTGATCTCCCTCCAAACCCCTGCTCGAGCACTCCGCTCCTCCTCCATCCCCTCCCTCACCCTCCCACGCCCAGTTACGTATGTTCATAGCACTTTATACCTGCCAGCTAGGGATGGGAATTTTGGATTCGGTTAGAGCTGAATTGACCCCAAAATGGCTGATTTGGCGCTCTCGAAATTTCGGTTCTCGATTTGGTTTTGGGCAGTTTTTGGTTTTTTTGCATCAGTTTTCCCCCTCGCCCCCCAATTAAAAAAAAATGCAAGTATGAAAAAAAATCAATGCAAAAACCCCTGAATCTGAAACGGAATCAAGAAAAGACATTATTGGAAAACTGAATCCAAAATTCACCCTGGAGTCCCATCCCTACTGCCAGACTTGGCAGCTGGAAATAACATTTTGCTATGCACATAATGCTGAGTTAACTGAGCAAGTCACATACTTTAATGTGTATAGTGAAAACTAAAATTGAAAGTAAAAAATTAAGTTTATATCAGTCAGTCTTTGCGTGTTGTCAGCAGCTGTTTTTTTGCATCCATGAATCACAGTGATGTACTGGCAGGTAGCAGCACACAGTTCTATTGGGTCTCTCCTGCCATGGTGTTGGAAATCCATCTCAGTTTGCATAAAGCCCCATGTCAAACATATACCTCTTGTACCACCTCTCTATGATCTTCTTCTTTATCATAAAGTTGAGGTGGAAAACATCCCCACTTGCGAGGGTGCTTTGTATGTCTTTGCTTGTCCAAACCTCATTTAGGGCAAGACGCTCTCCTTCAGTCAGTTCACATTGCTGGTTGCCCAAGTCACTTTTGTCCCTGAAGAGTTTCATCTCTGCCATCTAATAGAGGCACTCCCAGTGGCCCCACAAGTATTCTCTCTCTCTCATCAGGGCAGTGATGAGAAAAAATGGCAGGAAAGGTCAAGGCTCTGTTAGTGTTTCCCTTACTTCCGGCAGTGCACAAAGGTCAAGAAAAATCAGTCTCAATCACATCTCGCTCTCTCACCTCGCCTGGGGCTCCCACTCTTCTGTTCTGCTGAACTTTGGCATGATGTGATTTCAGGGCACAGAAAGGCTCTTGGTCAATCTGTGGTTGGGATAGTTGGGGGTACCACAGTGCAGAGGCGGCTCTTAATTCAGCGCTGTGCATTTGCCTACCTCTGGTAACAGTGACCTGCGCTGGGGAGGACTGGAGCTGTGCAAGGGCAACTGATAGATAAAGAGAGGTACCTGTTGGGAGACACGGCTTCAATCACCAAAGCCCTGAGCATGGCTGTACCCACTGAGAGGGTCTGGGTGAAGGAGAAAAGCCCAGACTGGTGGGAGAACATGCTGTCCTTGGGAGATTCTGAGTGGGTCGCAAACTTTAGGATGCCCTGTCGCCTAGTCCTGCAGATAGCAGAGATCCTCAGGCCATGACTGGAGAAACAGAGGATGGTGATGCAGTTGTCCATCCCTGTGGAGAAGCATGTTGCCATCGCCATCTAGAAGTTCGCCACTCCAGACTCCTGCTGCTTTGTCACCCAGCAGTTTGGCATTGGAACCTCTACGGTGGACACCATACTAATGGAGGTTTACACAGAAATTGTGGAAGTGCTGCTGGACTGGGTGGAGCAGTTGGCTGACCCCATGGAGGTAATGGAGGGATTTCAGCAGGAGGGGCTCCTGAACTGTATAGGGACAATCGATGGGAGCCATATCGCTGACATTTGCCCACCACATTGCAAGGACAACTACCTGAACCAGAAGGAATATTCCTCCATGGTTCTCCAGGCCATAGTGGACTACCATGCCCGGTTTGTGGAAGTAATGACTAGGTGGTCCAGGAAGAACCACGATGCCCATCTTCTCTCAGTCTTGCTTCTTTGTCCATATGTACACAGAAGACTTTGGACCCTCAACTGAAACATGCATCGGGGGGATGTTCATGAGGACTGTTGTTCTCAGGGACTCTGCCTATGCCTTGAAGCCCTGGCTCATGAAGGCATACAGCATTGCATGCACCCCAGAAAAAAGAACACCTGTCTATGTATTAGGCTTGGTTAAACTTCGCACCACCCGTTCTGTTGTGGAGAGGGCTTTTAAAGCAGTGATGGAAATCAATAGCTGGTAGGATTGGTTTCCAGCTAGAGACCACTCCACTTGCAACTACTGCTGCCTTTGTTCTCCACAACATCTGTGAGACCAGCAAAGCCGCATTGGAGAACCCCCCTCCAGTTGGCTCCAGCAAGCCAGTGCCTCTGTTCTATGACTGGCCAGCACCCCACCTTTACCTGTAGCCCCCCCTCCTGTTTTTGGTGCATTCACCACCACCCTTTCCTTCTCTTCCAACCCTTACCCTCCAAAGTGGCTTATTGCTATGCCATGCTACCATTCTCCAAGGCTCCACCCTTCTTTCCCTGCACCCCAACCAGCCACCCCTTTTCCAACCCCCAGCTACCTAAGCGTGTTATTGCCATGCTATACAACCATTCTCCCCCCCCCC
>QEPC01015106.1:501921-557339 GCA_003113815.1 Sphenodon punctatus | reverse complement strand
TAATTAATTAATTAATTAATTAATAATAATTAATAATAAAATAAAACAAAATATCCTAATTCTGCTTTATAAATCTATAGTGCACTCGCACCTCAAGTATTATGTGCAGTTCTGGTCGCCCCATCTCAAAAACAACAACAACATAATCTGGAAAAGGAGCAGAGAAGGAGGACAAAGCTGATTGTAGGGATGGAACGTCTTCTCTACAAAGAGAGGATCAATAGATGAGTGCTCTTCAGCTTAAAGGGATGACTGAGGGAGGATATGATAGCAACCCCATAGCCTGATGACCACAGAGCTTGATTTCTGTAACATAGTGGTACTTCCCCATCACGTACAGCTTATTCAGAATGTGACAGCCTGGTTGCTTACTGGTTTGAGCAACCATGATCCTATTATACTTGACTTACATTCTTTGAGTTGGCTCCCTGTAGAGCGATGGGTTGAATTTAAGACTCTGCAGCTAGCTTTTAAAGTCCTGAATGGTATATAGTCACCGGTCATATGCAAGACCTGCTCTGGAAACCTCACTCTGCCAGCTGTCCCCACTCAGATGCTACCTGCTGTTTGGGGATCCTGCCAGTGTGCTTAAAGTTGGCACTTGATCAGGCTCTTGTTGTGGTGAGTCCCAGTGTAGAATTTGCTCCTCCCAGATGTTTGTCTCTGTTTCTCCCTCCTCGCCTTCAACAAGCACCTGAATTATTATTATTTTTTTGTTTTCAGGTACTTTGAGGATCCACTGCTAGTTTCCCTTCATGTATTTTTTCCCTCCCATTTTACTTTCCCCTTTTTAAATGTGTTAAATGGGTTTTATATGGATTTGAAGTTGTTTCATTTTATTTTTAATGTTGTGAAGCACTCTGAGCACCATCTGGCATGGGTACTATACAAATTAAACTCATTGTTATTATTTTACAAAATAGTGAGTGGTGCAGGGCAAGTAAATAGGAAACTATTATTCACATTTTCTCTAAATACCAGAACTAGGGGACACCCTATGAAATTAGTTTAGAACAAATAAAAGGAAGCAGTCTTTCACTCAGCATACAGTTAACCTGTGGAGTTCATTGCCAGCGGGTGTGTTGTGAAGGCCAATAACGTAATTGGGCTCAAAAAAAGGGTTGGTCAGGGGACAGTTAGGAGCTGGGAGTGAATAGCAGATAATGGCTCACTCCATTATAACTGGCTGTGCACTGATGTGAAGCAACTGAAAAAAGCCACTGTAGCCTGTAGGAGACAGGATGCTGGGCTCGGTGGGCCATTGGTCCGATTCAGTGTGGCACTTACGTTGTACAGAGGCCAGTACACTGAACACTCTATGCCTCCTAGTCTCCTTTAACAAGACTGTAGTCATAGAGGAGATTCACACATGTGTTTAAATCGCACAGCTGCGTCGGCAGCATCATGCGATTTAAAGAAACCCGCACTTCCGGGTTTATTTATTTATTTATTTTTATTTTATAGATTTGTATCGCGCCCCCTCCTGTAATGCAGCTCGGGGCGGCTAACAACAATGATAAAAACAGTTAAAATCAGTTAAAACATAATATAAAATGCAACAATAAAACAGGGCTAAAAAACAATAAAAAATAAATAAATGGGCGGGGGAATAAAATCACCCCCCCACCCTCCCCCCCCAAAGGCCTGGGCAAACAGCCAGGTCTTACAGTTCCGCCGAAATGTCAAAAGGCTTGGGGCCAGGCGAGCTTCCTCCGGAAGGGAGTTCCACAGCCGCGGCCCTACCACCGAGAATGCCCGCTCCATCGTGGCCCCCCGCTTAACACGGGGGACCTCCAGGAGGGCACCCCCGGCAGACCGCAGGAGTCGTTCCGGGGCGCGAAGGGCGAGGCGGTCCCTAAGGTAAGAGGGGCCAAGGCCGTATAGGGCTTTATAGATCATTACTAGGACCTTGAACTTGGCCCGGCACACTATCGGCAGCCAGTGCAGCGCTCGGAGCACCGGTGTAATGTGCTCCCGGCGACCCGTCCCCGTAAGAAGACGGGCCGCCGCATTCTGCACCAGCTGCAGCCTCCGGGCCAAGAACAAGGGAAGCCCCACGTAGAGCGCGTTACAGTAGTCGAGCCGCGAGGTGACGAAGGCATGGATGAGGGAGGCCAGGTCCGGGCCAGAGACATACGGACGCAGCCTACGTACCAGATAAAGCTGGCGGAAGGCAGCCTTAGCGACTGCCTCCACCTGCCGCTCCAGCCGCAGGTCTGCGTCCAATATGACCCCCAGACTCCGGACCTGCTGAGCTACAGGGGGGCAAACCCCCCCAATCAGGGGGGCCACCACCCCCTTCGCCCTCCCCACCACCATCACCTCCGTCTTATCTGGGTTGAGCTTCAGTCTGCTCCGCCGCATCCAATCCGCCACGGCCTCCAAACATTGGGATAGCACCGAGACAGCAGGGTCTGGGTCGGTAGAAAACGAGAGGTACAGCTGAGTATCATCAGCATACTGGTGACATCGCACCCCGAACCCTCTCACGACCTCCCCCAAGGGCTGCATATAGATGTTAAATAATAATGGAGACAAGATCGATCCCTGCGGAACGCCACACGGTAAGGCGCGGGGGCTCGATGTTTCTTCCCCCAACACCACCCGTTGGCTCCTCCCCGAGAGGAATGAACGGAACCATTCAAGAACAGTCCCGTCCAGACCCCCCCGGTCACGCAGTCGTCTCAACAGCAGCCCATGGTCCACGGTGTCAAAAGCGGCCGAGAGATCGAGCAGGATGAGAAATGTCGAACATCCCGCATCCATCTCCCGGCGGAGGTCGTCCACCAAGGCCACCAACGCCGTCTCGGTGCCATAGCCGGGGCGGAACCCAGATTGAAAAGGGTCAAGGAGCCCGATATTATCTAGATGACCCTGGAGCTGGAGCGCCACTGCCCGCTCAATAACCTTCCCTAAAAAGGGAAGGTTAGAGACAGGTCGGTAGCTGGCGAGCGCGTCTACGTCCAACGATGGTTTTTTCAGCAGGGGGCGCACCACAGCCTCTTTTAAGCAAGGCGACAACCTCCCCTGCCGAAGGGACGCATTCACCACCCTCGCCAGCACCGTCCCCAACGTCTCCCCGGAAGCTTTTATTAACCAGGACGGGCATGGATCTAGTTGACAACACGTGGCCCTCACAGACCCCAGGACATCCACCACATCGGCAGGCGTCACTTCCTGAAACTCGCCCCATAAAGATGGACCAGACGGACCCTCCGCCCCCCCGCGCTCTTCCCCTACTGCTGTCAACCCAGCGTCGAAATCGGCCTGAATCCGAGCAATCTTGTCTGCGAAGTAGATGACAAACTCCTCACAGCGGGCCCGGGACAAGTCCCCATCCAGGCGGAGGGAGGCCGGACTAACCAGCCCCCGCACCACCCGAAACAGCTCCGCTGGACGCGACTTCGCAGACGCTATGAGGACGGCGAGGAATTCCTTCCTCGCCGTCCTCACAGCCTCCACATAGGACCGCAAATGGGCCCTATGGAGAAGACGATCGGAGACAGACCGAGTCCGACGCCAGCGTCGCTCTAGCCTCCTGCCCACACGCTTCATACACCGCAGCCCCTCAGTAAACCAAGGGGTCCTGCGGTGACGAGACCGAGGCAGAAGGCGCCTCGGAGCCACCCTGTCAATGGCCTCCTCCAGCAAGATGTTCCAATGCCGGACCAGCTCATCCACAGAGTGACCGTCCACATCCAGGGTAAGCTCCCTCAGGACCTCCTGGAACCGCTGGGGTTCCATCAGCCTCCGAGGGCGGACCATCCTAACTGGTCCCTTCCCCTTCTGGAGGGGGCGCGCTAAAAGACCGGCCTGAAGGAGGTAATGGTCCGTCCACGACAAGGGCACCGCTGTCACCTCCCCCACAACCGGACCCCCCGCCTCAAGGCCAGAGCCGAAGATCAGGTCGAGGGTATGTCCCCCCACGTGGGTCGGGCAGATCACCTCCTGGGACAAGTTCATGGTTGCCATGGCGGCCATGAACTCCCGCTCTGCCCCAACAAGGCCGGCATCGGCGTGGACGTTCAAGTCCCTCAGAACTTAGCCCGAATGTTTGGAGTGCGGTTTGAAAAGTTGCTCCGAGCAGCTTTTCAAACCGCACTCCAAACATTCGGGCTAAGTGGAAATGTGCGCGCTCACCGCATTCACACCAACCCGGAAGTGCGGGGTTCTTTAAATCGCACGATGCCGCCGAGGCAGCTGTGCGATTTAAAAGCACATATGACTGAGCCCATAGTTAACACACTTCAAAAAAGGTTATAATTTGTCTTTTTTTGTACTGGACAGTAGGGGTGGGCATCTGGAGGAAATTATGGATTTGGATCCATTGCAAATCTGAATCTGCAATTTCCAGGTTTAATAACAGATTTAGATTACAGATCCGTATTAAAATCAATAAAAATAAAAAAGTGTGTGTGTGTGTATGTATATATATATTATATATGTGTGTGTGTGTGTGTGTGTGTATGTATGTGTATGTGTGTGTATATATTAAATATGGATCTGTAATCTAAATCTGTAATATATATCACACGCATACACATGCAGACTGGCTGCCCTTTTAGAAAATAGTGGCGATGCTACTGCCACCATTTATTGAAAAGGGCACACATGCACAGAAGAGTCCGGAGGCCATTTGTGCACGTGCAATATTTTTTTATTTTTGTTATACATTTTAATACAAATCTGCAACGGGCATGTTGCTGCTGTTATGGTTCATAACGGATTAACCCTAGCCCTATAAGTGGGGTCAAATTGCCCCCACAGGGGGGTACAAAAAAGTCAGTGAAACTTGATTCTTTAACTTCTACCACTCCATACTCCATGTATTCCTCAACCATAATGGGCTCAATTCCCCTGTGGCATTTCATGCCCCCCCCCTTCTAATTTGTTTTATTCAAGGTGTGTACTCTGATGCTGTTTGGGGCCAGTTTGACCCCAATTGCATTGCATGGGAAACTGAAAGTATTATGCACCTAGGGTGCTGGGGTAATATTGACCCCCAAAATGCAGTTAGAATGACTTTTTTAAATTATTATTTCTTTAAATGCTTAAACCAGAATCTATTCTTTCCATTTGTTGTGAGAAAGGAGAAAGGAAATGTGCGTACAAAAATATCACTACAAAAGCATTTGGGCGTCTATACCACAAGCTAAAGAAACCAATTTACAAACATAAAGTGTATTGTATAATTTTTTAGCAGTTATTACCTTCCTGCTGTGAACCTTCAAAACTGTTTTTTCCATCATAGCTGCTTGCAGAATTTTCCGTGAAGAATACTTACCATTCAGACATATGTGGTAGTTTCTACCCCTCTATTTACTTGCTAAGTGACCGTTTTGTCAGTAAGGGTCAACACCTGTTTGAAG
This sequence comes from Sphenodon punctatus, assembly GCA_003113815.1. NCBI lineage: Eukaryota > Metazoa > Chordata > Lepidosauria > Sphenodontia > Sphenodontidae > Sphenodon > Sphenodon punctatus. The sequence continues at coordinate 551,970 of QEPC01015106.1, read as the reverse complement.
TAAGGTTGTTATCTAAAGAAAAATCAAGAGACTTCCTGGAGCCATCTCAGAGGAATACAAAGATAATTATTTAGAATCACTAATTGCATGGTAAACACTTGGATACTAGCACTCCAGTTGAAAACTCAGCTTTGTAATTGTGGTGTTGGTTTGCAGAGCAAAGTTGCCTGCATTTTTGTTTAGTTAAAAATGCTACTTTTGCAATGTGTTCATATTTCATGTCCCAAAAAATGGTGGGGTCAACTAAACCCCACTGCCATTTGTGTGTAGTTGTTGGTATTAACATTGTGGGGGGATACTGACCCTATTTCCTTTTGTGGTGTTCCTATTCTTGTTCTCCCCATGAAAAATCTTGATGAAGTGTGAATTTGTTTCTAGACAGTGGATGTCATTTTCTAATTAACCACCTCCCACCCCCCTTTTATAATTATGGCTTAACTGGGGCCTGTTTGACCCCAGCATCAGAATAGTACAGTGGAATTGTTCAACTTGCTAGGGTTAATCAGAAACTACCCATAATGCCCACCCCTACTAGACAGGATAACAAGAACACCAAATGCTCATGATAAAAAATCTTCCAGGGAAAGGCAGGTCTGTGACATATCTTGACAAGGGGACTTGTCCTCAAATATTGCAGAAAACAGTACTGAATTGTGTCAGAATGTCAAACAAAAATAGGGCATGCGCTAAATATGAGAGCATGCCTTTTTATCTAATGTTATTAACAAACATATTTATTAATAGCAAACTTCATTGTGGCACATTGTACATCAAGTAAAGTGAAAATTGTTTTTTTTTCCCCTGGCATTACCTTTTTGAAAACTTGTACATTTATTTTCAATTAAAGGGGGGTTGTGCAGATAAACCAGTTTGCCTTTTCCTACAGATGGAAGCAAGATCCCTGCTTCAACACTGATGGAAGCTTTGTTGATGAAGGACTTTAACCTTGTCATCAATAATGTGACATACAATATACAACCCTCTGTAAAAGGTAAGGAATGCTATGGCTGGCCCAAAGTCTCGGTGATTTTGATTATTTCAGAGACTTTTTGTTGTTGAGCAAAAAACTTTTCATTCCTCAGTGCTCCCTCACGCTGACAAAAATAGTCAATGACAGTGCTTGGTAGTTGTTTTTTTCTTAAATGGAATTTGATGCATTTTACAGTTATGATCACTGGCTTTTCCTCAGGTAAGCTGAGCAGTGAGCACATTACCAACATGGATGATATCAAATCTTTGGTTCATAGACTGTTTATGGCCCTGCATATAGAAAACCATCAGATAAAGAGAGAAAGAGAATTGCTGCAGAAAATGGACCAACTGAAGGAGCAACTGTTGCCTTTTGAGCAGGTTGGAAAGTCTTTTTTTAAAATAATAAAAATAATAATAAATAAACCTTTAAAAGGTGCTTCTATAATGTGTGTAAATGAGTTGAGTCCTCATTTGTTAGGCAGGCACATGGTAGCTAATCCAGATGGAAGATTCTTCTTTCCAAATCCAGTTCTTCCTCCTATTGAGCAGACGGACCTTGCCAGTTAGGAGTTTCCAGAGCTTGGCAAAAGTTATGGTTAGTTTATGCTGTCCTAATTGTTGCGTTGCTTGGGTCCACTTGAAGCACTACCCATCCACTACGCAGATAAATACATGATGTAGAAAGCCGTATTGGTTCTAAATGTAAGAGATGGAGACAAAGTAATTCAGATGATATTTTTTTTATTGGACCCATTTCTGTTGGCGAGAGTATGCAAGCTTTCAGACCAAACCAACTCCTTCCATGGGCATGTGACAAGTCAGAACTTCAAAGTAAGCAAGTGTATTTGTATGTGTATATATATTCACACAAGGGGAGTGTGACAAGGATGTATTTTGGCCCCAGTACTCTAATTTATTCCTGAGTGATCTTCCAGCTTTTCTCAGCTCGCTTGCTAACCACCCACCCAAAGTAGGGGAACGCCCTGTTGCGTGTCTGCTGTATGCAGATGACACAGCACTATTTTCTACTACACAAGTGGGACTCCACAGGCTGCTTAAGGCTTTCTCTGAGTATTGCCTTTCAAATCAATTGGGCATAAATTATGACAAAACTCAGGTAATGGTTTTTTCAAGACGCAGAAGAGTTTATCATTGGAAAATTGATGATCAAGATCAAAAGTAACTCAAGATTTATAAATATTTGGGAATCTTGTTTCAGTCGACCGGGTCTTGGTCGATGCAAGCTCAAGCAGCAAATGAGAGAGCTAATCAGTCGGCATCAGCTATAACAATTTTTTTTAGATCTGGAGGGGGACATCTTGTGACACCAGCCCTGAGGGTATTTGAGGCGAAAACCATTGCCCAACTTGTATATGGGGCGGCATGCTTGGGCTATAGATAAGACCTCAGACTTTGAACCAATCCAGTCCAAATTCCTTAGGAAGTTGCTTGCCGTGCCTTGCTGCGTGGCTAATAATGTCTTAAGAATGGAATGTGGGGTACCTACGCTGGCTGCCAGACTGATAATTGGAATTATTTCTTACTGGCTTAAATGCCTCTTTCAGATGACCTCTGCTGTGGTACAACTAGCCTTCTCAGAGAAGGGTGTTAACTTATGGAGAACCAAAGTGAAGTGGAAGGTTCACAGGTTGGGATTTTCTGTGGAGGCTATCCTTGCTTTGGGATATAAGCCAGCTAGGGGCCTGCTGAGACAAAAAATACTGGATGTTGAGCGCCAATCAGATACAGCAGGGATTAGATCATAGTACTACTTACGATTGGCGAATCAGTTGCCTAGACCTATGCCTTATCTGGAGGATCTGAATGATAGGGATGAAAGGAGAACATTGGCATGTGCCAGGTTTAATGTCCTACCTTTGGCTCTAATGACAGGACGTTTCAAGAGGCTGCCCTTGGAGCAGTGTATATGTATTTGCAATAGTAATGAATTGACTCAGCAATGCATATCTTACTGGAATGCAAGCTGTACGAGAGTGCACGGAAGCAATGGATATATCCTCTAATCTGTACCTTTTAAGGAAGAACAAATGAGTCTTGTCTATCTTCGTTGCTGGATGATAAGCTTCCAAATACATCTAAAGTGGTGGCCAAATTTTTTAAGATCAGTATTAATAAAAGGTGACTTTGTGATCAGGGACTGCCACAGATGTCTTGATAACCCTGTGCAGACAGCTCTGAGGCCTGGAATAGAGGGATTTATGTATTGGTGATTGTATGAATGCGTATTTCACCTGATACATATTGGAGTAGGGTTCTAGTTGGATTCTAAGTTCCATGTTCTCTGATTCCAGTTCAGCGGTCAAGGACTGCCCACCCACGCCCCGAGAAGGGCCAGGCATTTATTTAGTGGGTTTTGAGTGCTTCAGGGGTCAAGAGTTGCCAGTGCATGCCCAGAGAAGGGCAAGGCCTTTGCACTCCTGATTTTGTGTCCTGTGATGACTCCTTGGTCTCAGAAATGGCAAGTCATAATTTAGAGTTGACCCTCCTCAGGAAATAACTGTACTCTAGGTGCCTGTCCATGGGCAAAAAAAATTTGGCTGCTCCAGTGTAGGGATAATGGTTTTTTATGTTTGTACTTTAAACCCAGTGATTTAATGATTTATGTAATGTTTTGTTTTGTCTTATGTACAATATATGTATGTGTTTTAATTTTGAAATAGCTATGGCGTAAGCTAATGCCTAAATAAACGTATATATATTCACACAATATAAGTATATAATATAAATGTGTGTGTGTGTATATATATGTGTGATAATTAAGGCAGTTACTCACACAAACCACAAAAACCTAGGAAATTATTTTTCCTTCTCCCACTTCCTGCCCTCTTCCTCCCAGCACACACTTCAAACATACACACAGTCACTCACTGCGCCCCCCCCCAGCACACACACACTGATCACTCCCTTTTTCCTTCTGCCACCAGTTGAACAAACATTTCAAACCGTAAACCACAAAAAACAACTCAACATCTAGAATAAACAAACCTGCAACCAAACACACCTTAACTATGCAATCTCTTTTGACTTAATTGATCAAGCCAAGTAAGAAAATATGATGGTAAAATATGTATATGGTGGAATCATGCAGGAAACCCTTTGAAATTCACCTTAACTAGTGCACCATGAGAAATCACGGACAGAACAAACCACCACAAAACTATTGCCATTACTCCCACAAGAAATAGCCAGTTAAAACTGGGAAAGGAGTACCCCCATAATAGTATTGCAGTTTGTTCTGCATGACATAATGTGTAAAGACAGACAATAGGTCTTACCCCTGCAGTAGCATTCCCATTTGTAAAACCTCTTTTTTCACAGGTTAGTGTTTTTTTGTCTGATATTAATAATGTAGTAATATTGTCAGATACAGTAACCTCTTTACGTGAGAATCAATATTTAGATTTCTAAATACCAGGTATTGCCCTTCTTTACATAATATCATGATGCACAGACTGACCCACAACCCAATACATGTTATCCATAAAATGCAACATTTGGGTTCACAACCACATGGGAACTACACAAAGACATCACGGTATATGGGGTGCACTAGGTAAGGCGAGTTTCAAATGGTTACCCGCTGCCATTCCTGCTCTCGGAACTGCCGCCGCTCCTGCTCCTGCAGTCACTGCCAGTGCTGGCTTCCCTGCGCTACAGGGTTCAAACTGCCAGCAGCGCTGCGCACATCGCAGTAAGACCAGAGCCTGATTTGCTGAGTGCGCGCAGTGCCACAGACTTTTAAAACCCCGCAGCAGTGACAGCGGAGCTACCCTGCTGCTGGCGGCGACTACGGGAGTGGCGGCAGTGCCGAGAGCAGGAGCAGTGGTAGCACCAGCACTTGGGGGAGGGGGGGCAGTTTAAGCCCCACAGTGATGGTAGAGAAGCTTTCCTGGTGCTGGCAGCAGCAGAGCCCTGGCAGCGGGAGTAGTAGGAACGGCGGCGGCAGTAGTGGTGGGTCCATATAGGGGGTGGGGGGAGTGCAGCAGAGGTAGCTGGCGGGTGGGTGGCAGCTTATTCTCTCCCCCCCACCCCCAAGCAGGCAGACGAGTGGGGGAGCGGTGTAAGTTCCTCCCCACTCAACCCCCTGTCCAGGCTGCTGCCAAGGGAACCTGGGGGGTTAGCTACCTGACCCACCACCAGCGCCCCCCCCCCCACCTCACCAGCCAGTGCATCGTGGAACGCTCATCTTAACTTTGCCACCATAGTGCAAAATGGCATTTTACACCCCAATCCCCAGTATGCAGACCAGCAATTTGTTGGAAAAGTAGCCCGTGTGTGTGTGTGTGTGTGTGTGTGTGTGTGTGTGTGAGATATGGCATGGAAGGAGGGAGTAGGAGATTTGAATGCACACTCTGATCAAGTGGAAAGTGACCTATGTGAGCCTACTTCCCCTTTGCACATTAAGAATCTGTTGATACCAGTCTTCAGACTGACTGACACATCTACTTGTGGTTCTCCTTCCCCAGATGAAAGCAAGTATTACAATGAGTACTGATGCAAAGACCTCTAAGCTCCTGTGGATTGGATTGGCGCTAATGTCCACTCAAGGTGGAGCCTTGGCTTGGCTCACCTGGTGGGTCTATTCATGGGATATAATGGAGCCGGTCACATATTTTATCACTTATGGGAGTGCCATGGCATTCTATGCTTACTTTGTGCTAACTAAACAGGTAAGTCCTGGTATGCAAACATGTCTGAATCCATATTATGCATGAAAATCTGTGTACTTAACATTTAGGGTAATATAGGTGTTTGCCAGAGTTGCAGTCAGGCTGGGATTTCTTTTTTTGATGTAACTTTGCAGGAACACTTGGATCTCAGTCTTGTCAGATAACCATCTTTTGGTAGCCTACAGTGTTCTTTCAGATAAAAAGATGCTTTAAAACACTAACTAGGTAGCATGGCATGGTTTGGGGCTTAGAAATTTATGGCATGTATTGACTTGAAATCTAAGCAAAAAGTCTCCTGCTGTCTTGTCCGTGAAAGAGGATGCCATTGGTTGACAGCTGCCCCTCTCCACAGACTGCGAAAGCAATCGTTTGGTGCCACTCGAAGGATGTAGCCAAGCAGTGGGCCTGAAGGCAAATCCGTTTGTTTCCTCTGCTGTTTGATGAAGTCTGCATACCATTTAATAGTAGAAGCCAGAGAGCTTTGAAATGTTTGTTTGTTTAATTTAAATTAAATTAAATTAATATGCCACCCTTTACCAGAGGGCTCAGGGCAGCTCACAAATTTATAAAAACATTAAAATTAATATAAACCCTGCCCCCCACAATATCATCTCCCTAGTTCCACAGACCCAAATCCCCCATAGCCCAAACCAGCGCAGTCCCCTATCCCTGCCGGCCAAATGCCTTTTCAAACAGAAAGGTCTTACACCATTTCCAGAAGACACCCAGACCCGGGCTCAAACAAACCTCCATGGGGAGGGAACTGGGAGTTCCGTACCAATGGGGCAGCAACCAAGAATGCCTCACTGTGAGCTTCTGTTATATGAACAAGACTAACAGATGGTACCCACAGGGAGGTGCTCCCGGCTGATTGCAAGGGCCGCAATAGGGCATGGAAGGACAAGCGGTCTTTCAGATACATGGGGTCCAGACTGTTTAGGGCTCTAAAGGTCAAAACTAGCACCTTGAATTGTGTTCGGAAAGCTGTAGGAAGCCAATGCTGACTTGGGAGCACCGGTGTAATGTGCTCCAAGTGCCCTGTCCCCCAAAGGAAGCAAGCCAGCATTCTGCACCAGCTGCAGCTTCCGAACAGTCCTCAAGGGTAGTCCCACGTAGAGCACATATTAGATGGACCTGTGCTGGCAAAGTAGCGGGAGTGTACACCTAGGCGTAACGGTGTCGATGGCCCTGATCAAGATGTCATTCCACAAGGCGACCAGGCCATCGACAGAGTAGGTTTGTTTTCACTAGAATATGTTTTATTTGAGAAAAAATTATTGAATAGGACAAATACAGTACTTGGATAAACTAGAGATATCCATCAAATCCCATAAAATGTACATCGTCTCACTGAGGCATTGATCCAGAAGGGAAGGCAGAGGCTTGGGCTTTGCTACACAAGCAGTGTTTTGCAGACACAGGCCCATAGCCAGCCAGTCCTGCCATGCAATCATGCTAGGACTTGTTCATATGAGCAAGGGTAGTTACTCCAGAGGAGTTGCCTCCCTTTATCTCTGTTCTCACAAGGAAGTGAATCAGGACTTAGTTCTTCCCTTTCACTGATCTCTTTGCTTGGGGACTTGTAAGGAACTGAAATGGACACTTTATTTTGCATAGACATCTTCTCTCACACAGACGGGAAAGTGGGTTTAGAAATGCTGAGGGGTTGATAGGATAGCTGCTGGCTGGGGACTTATTCACTCCAATATACATATTAATTTCTTCCAACGTAGGGGCTCCCTCTACAATTAACCCCATCTCTTTGTGGAGGTAATTACCTCCCATTTATTTTCGCTTTACCTATCCTCCTGCTAATGGGAACGGTACTTAACTTAAAAAAAGCATATGAGAACAAGCCTCCAGAAGGCATGTGTAAAGAATGTCTGGGAGGAGAGCTCTTTATATGCGCATAGGACTCTTGGAATGGGTCCTCAATCATGTCCTACCCAGCCCAGGCTATGCCATGGAGAGTGTTTGGTTTTCCTGTGAGCCATGGTGGTGGCAGCAATGGAGGGGTCAGCACTACAGGAGCTGTGCTGTAGTGCAAGCCAACGTCCCTGCTTGGTTAGGTACCAATCACTTCTGCCTCGTTGCATGGTTCTTGTTCCCCCATATTGGATTAAGCCCCCTGATTTACCATAAAGCTAGTTGGACCAGAGTTCTACAAAAATCTTGGGTCTAGGCACATGGACCTGGTGAATGTGCCCGTTTTGTCTCTGTTCTGGGTTATCGATGGAAATAGTACAATACATATGAAATGTCAGCATTGTGCTAGAAGAAAAGGAGGTGACTGGTAGCTAAACCCTTTTGTTGAAAGTAGGCTTTGGAAATGTTTCTGCTTCTGTACCTGTTTTTTAATAGGTTAAGGGAGTTCCTTTGTTTGGGATAAATTGTTAAAACCATCACTGACCTATTTCCAGGATATTTGTGATTCTGCAGCTTCTATTGACTTCAGTGTAAGCAATGGCTGGCTCTGCACCTCTGAGAACTAGGCCATGTAATTGCAGTAGTCTTAAATTCCCTGGGTTTTGTGTAGATTAACTCAGTTATTGTCATGTAAGCGTGGGAACTTCAATTAAAATTCATCTGCCCTAAACTCCCTTCCTACTCTGAGACCTCTCCCTACCAGAAAATCCCAAACCTGTTTTATTTTTCTATTTGTTAGGATTATGTTTACCCAGTTATTAGAGACAGACAATACCTCCACTACTTCTACCAGAAATCCCAAAACCAAAACTTTGATGTGGAACAGTACAACAAGTTAAAAGAGGATCTTGCAGAGGTATTTGATAAATCTTTTCTTTCAAGTTAATTACAATGTTGTCTTGCTATTAATGTTATTCAGTTAACCATGATGGGTAATTGGATAATGGCTAAAAATAGTCCAATCTAAATGTGTTAATTTTGATTTCTCCTCCATACTCTGGAATTTCTATTACAAGGAAAGTATCGAAGAATTTTGTTGTTTTTCAGCATACTTAGGTTTCCTTCTAAAAGATCAATTAAGGACAGAAATCAGCAGTACAACATAAAGCAGCATACAATGATGGAATCTTAAAGTTGGAAGGGACCTCAGAGGTCATCTAGTTCCACTCTATTCTACGCTGGTCAGGCCTCATCTGGAGAACTGTGTTCAGTTCTGAGCACCGCACTTTAAGCAGGACATTGACAAATTGGAACGTGCTCAGAGGAGAGCGACAAAGATAGGGGTAGTCCTATGGGAAAAGGTTGAAGGACCTGGGTATGTTTAGCCTAGAGAAGGGAAAACTGCGGGGAGACATGATAGCTGTCTTCAAATATCTGAAGGGCTGTCGCATAGAAGATGAATCAAACTTGTTCTCTGTTGCTCCTGAGGGCAAGATTAGATCCAGTGGGCTCAAATTACAAGAAAGCTGATTTCAGCTAAACGTTAGGAAGAACTTGCTAAAGGTAAGAGCTGTTCGTCAGTGGAACAGACTGTCTAGGGCGGTGGTGAGCTCTCCTTCGCTGGAGGTGTTCAAACAGGCTGGACGGACATCTGTCAGGGATGCTGTAGATTTCCTGCATTGAGCAGGGGGTTGGACTAGATGACATTGGAGGTCTCTTTCAATGCAAGATTCTATGCTGATTCATGTTGTACTGCTGATTTCTACTCTTAATTTATCTTTTAGCCTTTTAAAAAGAAACCTTCAGTGTCACTGAAGCAGTGTCACAGTGGTGCTGGGGTGGGGGTATAAAGGGAAGGTATTAATTTGTGTTGTCCAGCAGTGATAGGTTTGGTTTATGTAGCAGGACTGATGGGTTCCTCTCCTGTTTCCATCTGCCATAGCTACTGTGACGAGCACCTTGGGGATCCTTAGGGCTTGATGAGAATGCTGCCTGATTCAAAGCCCATTAAAGTTCATGGAAAGACTCCTAGTGAAATCAGATCTTTTAGTTTTAAGACTAGCTGAGAATCAAAATACCCCTTTTAGCATAGTAAGAACTTCAACTTGTTTTTCTCTCCTTCTCCTCTCTAGTCTGGGCCATTTTATGTAGAATATAAATTCATTTTCTATTCAACCTCTGTCTTTTGGTGATACTGAATGAAATTGTGTTAATGTTTGCTTAACACATGAACTAGTGGCATGTGAGGGAAACGGGCTCAAATAAGCACAGCCTGATGGGAAGAGAGAAACACTCTGCAGAGGCTGCTTGTATCTGTTTCAGTGCCTGTTGACTGACAGTTTAGAAGTACAATAATCCACAGAGCAACAGGGAACAGGAACTGTGTTCGTGTTTACTGAAGAAAATTTTGAGGGTTAATGTGCTCTATGAAGGGAAAGCCGTGAGTTAAAGCAGTGGTTCTCAAACATTTTTTAACCAGCCCCCCCTCTTCGTCTTCGGTAGCAGAGGCCCCTCCGCCCATCACATGCACATCTTGCTTCCCGCCCCCTTATTCTTTGACTTTCTCTTACCTTTTCCACTCCATTATGTTGGAGATTCCCTCTAGCTCAGTGAGAGCGGAGATAGATGTTGACCAGCTCGGTCCTTCTTGCACCCCCACTGCCCTGAACACACTCGGGGCCTGCCCCCAGTTTGAGAACTTACGACTTAAGAGGTCAGTGGTGTCAAGTGTGTGAAAGACAGGTAGAAACTAGGGGTGACTGGAAGATTCTGAGGAACATTTTCCATTTAGTTCTCTCTTGTGTTGACAGGCTGAGGAGTCCCTGAGACGCCTGCGTCACGCCCTTCAGCTGCAGCTTCCGATCCAGCAAATGAGTGACAAAGATTAACGTTTTATAGACACAACTGAATTGTCTTTACAAACTTATCTGTATGTTTAGTTAACAAATTAGAAACTGGATATTTGACCACTATAGTTTTAAAGAATAAATATCCAATTAAAGCTGCTTATGATTGGACTTTTTTTTTTTGTATCCTATAAAGAAATTCTCTAAACAATAAAATCCTTCCAAATATGTATTCAGCTATTTTATTACATAGCTTTTCAGCAGAATCGTTTTTAAAATTAATTTATTAGCACAGTGAACATCTTATATCAAAGTATGGTTTTAATCTGCTCAACTTTATCACAGCATATTATTTGTAAGAGGGATAAATAAAATTATTCTCATTTTACTATATTAATAGGAGCACTGACTGGGTCAAAATGGTGCTTTATGCTAAAGTAGTGAAGCATTTTCTTCTTCTTGCTAAGCCTTTTAACTACAGTAGAGCAGCAGCCCTGAAATAGAAGTTAATATGCCATGAAAGTGTTACAGGTTTTTATGGTCAAATATGTTTTTATAGCCTATCAAGTCTTCTGTCTCCCCACAGTTTAGGCCTATTCAGGCGTTTCAGCAGGTGCTTCAACAACTTAGCATGTTGGAGAGAGCCAAAACTGGCAGCAAAAGGAATGCCTGCGGGTTTTCCCCTGCAATTTTGGGCAGGGCGGTGTCCACCCAAACAATGTTTGAGCAACTGGTTTTTCACAATTTCAGTTCATTTGGTTCATTTCCAGTTGTTTTCACCAAGAACAGTAAAAACTAGAATTGGCCAAACCAAACGACCCCAAAAGATGAAAACGGGTACTGATCAAGTAGCATTCACTGCTTGATTTGTGCATTTCAGGTTGGATTGTTCTGAGTTCACAGGTTTGGTCATTTTGGCAGGTATTCAGTTCAGCTCTAATATTGAAATTCAAATGAACACTTATGTGCTTTTCTGAAGAGGGAGACACCTCTTCAATGTGTGTGTTAGGTGCATGACTGAAGGCAATCGTTTTGTGCTGCTAACTCCTCTATGTAGAATAAACTATGTCTTCCCCAAAGGTCTCTTCCATCCAAACCTCTTTCGCCACAAATGAATGTAGGAAACCAATATATTGATTATAAAAAGAGATGCTTAAACGCAGAAATTAAAAAGGCCTTTAAAGGAAGGAGTTCATATTTTGTGAGGAAGGTAAGACTTCCAAATTCCTAAAAGGGTATTTAAAATATAGCTGAGCAAACATAGCAAAGTTGGGCTGAAAAACCTTTTACTACTCCTACTGAGGCAAGCGGCAAAAAACAGAAACTTCCTCGCTGATATGCTTCTTTCATGAATTTTAATTCATCATGCAAGTTGTTGGCAGACAAATGTGAAACCCCAAAGCTATTTTTAAGAGGTGCTTTCTGATGACAACTGCACTTTAATGCTAGTGAGTAATGAGCTCATGCACATGAGTGTTCCACAGATATTCAATTTATCTACACAATTAAAGGCAAAGTATCAAAATACCTTGGAGCTGATACATGTTGTGTATATACATATAATGTGTTGTGTGCATGTGCTTAGACAAAGAGACAAAGTTGTTTAGCGATACCTTTTACTGGACAAACTATGGTTGGTGGAAGTATGCAAGCTTTCAGACCTCCACCAACTGTAGTTGGTCCAATTAAAGATACCACTGTATTACTTTGTCTCTATTGCCTATAGTTGGGACCAACATGGCAACCCTACTTTCTCTATGTGCGCTTAAGGCATTCTTCAAAGAGAGAGAAAAAGTACAGCTTATCACTTTGCCTGCATTACCTACAGATTGTACTGCCAGTGCAAGAAAAACTTCCATATTTAGTTAGTGCAATATTCTAAAAGCCTTGGAAAATTACAAAATGCACCACTATTCGAAAATGGAGCGTCATTAAGTGCCAGTGAGAACATTCTAAAAACTTTGGTTACTTGCAAATTCGTTAAACAAAAATCAATAATTTCTTCCCACAACTCCCTGAGACTGCTAGTTTTCTTAAGCAGATTTATGACCAAATGAAAACCGTTTCTAATACAGTAGGTAAAAAGTATTTCAATTGGAGCTAGTTTGAAATTTACATTTAAATTTTAATTAAAATGCAGCTTTGAATCTTTCACAGAATTTTGCTGGAATTTTCAAAGTCCTTTGACATTTGTGAAAATTTTAACCGTTGAAACCTCATTTCAGCAACGGAGTTATTTCACAATGTTCAAAATGAATTAGAAATGTACTTTTGATATTTTAAAAAGATTTCAAAATTTTCTGTGGAAACAATTTTTACCTGTGCTTATTTAAATTGTTTTATGAAACTTGGTTGCAAAATTTTTGCAAACTACCCAGTTGAATAAAATTCCTAGTGTCATTAAATGTGCAGATTTCTAACTACCACGACAGTGGTGCTGTAAAACTGTACGAATTACAACCTTTTACTTTTGGGATTCAGATCACATGATTGACAATAGTTTGGTATGCCTTGTGTTGTCACACGAACATGACTAAGGGTGTTTTTAGACAAGTGCCTCCCTACCCATCATGCATGTTGCAGGGCCACACTGGCACATTATGCAGCCCTGCAACATGCATGATGGGTGGGGAGGTGCTTATCTAAAAACACCCTAAGTTGTGCAGGCTGGTGCACACTTCTACTTGGGCTTTGGCTGGAAGTGCAACTTTTTAGTCAGCATTGAGGCAAAACAAGGAATCTGCTTCTTTCCTATTGCATTAATGTCTTTGCACACATCCACTTTTCGGTGAGACACCTTTCTGTTAACCAGCGTGAGAAGTTCTGTGAACTCCAGGGAGGAACCATGCTTCCTTATCATCTCACACAGATCTTGAATGTACCAAGAGCCATAGACAGTTTCACGGTGAGAGTAGTAACCTGTTGGGATTTAAGAGAGAATGAGAACTGCATTTTAACCTTAATAAAAGACATGGGGCTTCTACTAATCACACATTTAATACTTATTTATGTTTTAGAATCCATATTTATGGACTACGGGTGACATTTTAAATACACTGAACTGTTTACGCTTCTCTGGGTGCTCAAATATTTGACCTGAAAACACCACCTCATAATATAAAGATGGCCTCAACAGGTGAGATTCAGCTGTTGGACCAGGATATCAAAAAGTGTAAATCCAGTTCTCTCAATACGTACAATATAACATTTTACTAAAGTTTATATGTTAATATATTTTTATACATTTTCAACAGCAGATACACAGAGTAAGGGTATTTTCAGACGTTATGAGATCGCGCTCTACCACAGACAATACCCTGTGGTGGGGAATGGCCCCGTAACGTCTGTTTGAGTCCCGCCAGAGGTTCACCACAGTGAACCTCCGGCGGGAATCAAAATAACCACACTTTTGGCCCTCGGCCAGGGCCGTTAGCTGAACCACGGCCCGGAATCGGCGGCCGGTAACATCTGTTACCGGCGCCGATTCCGGGCCATGGCCGGGACCACGGATTGGAATCAGACGCAGCGGCCAGATTGGCCGCTGCATCCACCCATCTCCCGGAGGGCAGCAGGGCTGTGCGGCCGCACGTTGCGCAGTGCAGCCCCGCCCCACCCCCTCCCCCCCAGATTTCCCGCCAGGATCGGCCGGCACGTCTGCTGGCCGTGACGGTGGGATTGTGGCGGGGAACCAAATGGGTGATTCTGTGACGGGGCGAAGATACCCTAAGACACTGAATATCACAAACAATTCTGGGGGTCAGCTTTGGAAGAGAGATGCATTGGAAGCTATGGAGGAAAGCTAGCTGAAAGTATGTAGAGATGAGTAAAGAAATCGCATCCAGATCATCTGACACTGGAAGACAGATGGTTAGAAGGGATGTTGAATGGTCTGACAAAGTGATTGGTATGATGATGTACTCTTATAAAAGCTTTCATATGACAAATGCACTTTAATATTTAAAAATTAAGACTTTTTATAATGCATCACCTTGCCCTTCTTGTGAGTCTTCAGGTTCTGGGGTGATTTAGCAACAGCCTTCCTGGCCCCCTCGTTATCTAATGTCAGATGATTTGGCTGTGATACTGTTACAAAAGAGAGATTACCATACCCACCTGCTCTCATTAAATGAAAAGTGCAGAAGAATACTTGGGTTGCAAAGTTACTGAGTGCTGAGAGTCATGTGGCAAATGTTTCTTTAGTCTCAACAGGTGTGCCTTGTGTTTTTATAAACACCAGTAACACAGATAGGCAAAGAGGCTAATTGAAGAAAGTGGTGCTTCTTGTTTTGATTATGTGATGAGGACACTCTGCAAACATGCTATAGCTAGTGAAACAGCAAGAAAGATTCAAAATGCATTTTGAAATTGTGAATTCAACAAAGGTCAGTACATAAACTAGGGCATACCTTGTGCCACAGAGTAACACATCAGAAAGTCTGCACCAGCAGGTAATGTGTATACTGCAGCAGCATCCACTTCTGTTTCATTGACATCTGACTTGTCTGGAATACTGTCCACTAGATCCTGAGCAATGACTGGATCATCATGTTGATTTCCTCGACATGCCTTAAAGAGCGAGAGAGAGAGCGCTGTCAGATGCTGGCATCTGCCAAGTCCATTTGAGCGTAACAAAAAACATTCTAAAATGTACTTCCTTGGACACTTATGCAAATGCTTTCTTCTCACTTGGATGCTGTGCATTGGCAGGACCTAAAGCTCCGAAAGCTTTTATTCTGGTTTTGCATTACTGAAATTTTCATTTTTAAGGGCAAGATTGTGTAAGGCGAAGGCATCAGCTTAGAAATATCACACAGGACAGCAAAAACCATACCATTTCTATGTTTTCTTTTTTTTAAAGGAGAAAAAGATAGAATCCTCACAGATCACTATGACGGAATTTCTGTGCATAAGGCGATGCTTGCAAGTAAGCACAAATGTGATTGACAGACAAATCCGACTGGCACTGCTGATGAAGCATAAGATTATGACTTGATGAGACACAGGTGTAGACAAGTATTTCTTTAAATGTAATGGCTGTCAAATAGTCATGAAAGCTCCCCCTGCCCAATAATAGGAAGCACATAACCTAGGAAATAACATCCTCATCTTCCACAGAGGCACTGTGCATTAGTATCCTGTGGAGGTTTAACACAAAATCACTCATGCAATCCATTCAGATGTCTAGCTTTGGATTCATGGCAGCTATTCAAGAATTAACTACTGTAACAGCAGCTAAAGGTACAGATACAGATCATTCTTCCTGTGCTAAATCAAAAACTAAACCTCTTACCTGAATTATAAATATTTTTGGCTTTCCTACTAGACTCTGGCATTTGTCTCCTCTGAACATGTTTGTCAGTGTCTGAATTTTGATTTTAGCATCATAGGCATAAATATGATCATCTTCACCATGGCTCAGGAAAACGCACACAAAGCAGTCAGCATCTGCATGGTTGTCCCTGGATACTGTGAGGTAATGATGTTGCATTTAAATCAACATGAATGGTAACTCGTATTTATGAAAACAGTACATCGTTTACATTTAAACGTCCAAGGCTTTATTGGTCTAGATTCTCCAGGTTTTTAAAATGGGCCTAGCTGCATTAAAGTTCTTAGAACTATATTGATTAGCACAAGCAGATAATTTGGCTTACTAGATGGAAAAGATGCTTATTAAGCAATATTTTTCAATCCCAGATGCATCTGAACAGTTCCAAGAACAAATGAAGTTCTGTCTAGAACAGAGGGATGTATTTTCTCTTCCAAAGAGGTTACTTTATGTTGCAAAACTTTATTTATTATTATTATTAACTCATGTAGCACCAGCCTAGTGCTCAACAGTTGTGATCAAAGAGACAGGTCCCTGCCCCTAGGGGTCTCAATCTAGAATGGACAAGAATGGACACATAGGGAGGGACGAGAATACGTTGATGAAGCTGAGAAATTGCAGCTACCTGTGTTTAGCTTAGTTACAAGGGAAAAGAGTGGATCCTATAGGATGGGACTTGTATAAAAAGCATAAAAAAGCTGGGGGGGGGGGGATTCTCCTTGGCTAGACAGAATTTATTTAACAATGCTGAGTTAGTAAAACTGCATCTGAAATTGTTCATGCAAATAGTGAAACAGGATCACCTACCATTATAAATATTCTGCAGTACTTCTTCTGCTTTAAGGTCATCAAAGCATCTCACTTCAAATCCTAGTTCTGACAAGCTGTTATTAAAGACACAGGTATTCAATCAATAATCTTTAAGCTTGTGCTAAAAATGCCACTAAATAAGTTGCTCTTTGGAGCTTTATTTTTTGTTACGAGAACTGATGTCCTCATTAGTATTACTATTAGCTTTGAATTAATACGCCACCCAATCCCTGCAGTTCTGAGAGGCTTACAATGTATTAAATACAAGAAGAGTACAAAACCTGGTCTTCGCCTCCACCCCACAGAGGAAGACACCATGCCCCTCCTCGCAGGGGGAGAATTGCAGTTGTATCCCAATCCCACCCACCATACCATACTCCTAATAATAATTCCCATTAAAATATTATTTTTTTTACAAAAGCCTCCCTCACCCTACTTCCTGTCTTTGTGGCTACAAAAAGATAACAAAAGGGCATCCCTTCAGCATCGCCACACGGTGGTACCATGCCACAGGCACTCTCCCCTCCTCACCCACCCCACAGACAAGCCAGCCCAGCTTATTAGGAAATGATCAGTAGTAGTAGTACTATTATTACTACTAATAGGGGGTGGTAGTGGTAGTAGTAGTAGTAAGATCTGAAGGCGGGAAGGGTTCTCTGGGGTGCAAACGTCCATTGCAATGTACCCCTCCCCACCCCCCATGCTAAAAGCAGGGCTCAGAGGCCCCCCATGACCTGAAGGTGGTGTGTGTTCATGGGGCAGGAGCGGTACCCACAAATTCTGCAGCAGCAACAGTAGAGCCAGCCCCACTAACGTTAATGTCTGTAATGCATTACACCCAAATGCTTTCGAATTGTGCAGGACAGTCACATATTGTCATTTCTCATGAAGTCTGAATTCTCCTGAAGCAGCATTAGAAAACACAGCCAAAGTACTGGGTATCTCAAAGGAGACATCTATATGGGGCAAAGGGGTTGTTTGTTTTTAAATCAAGTAAGACACCAAAGAGAGAGAACCATCTCTATTTTTCCAAAATAAAATGCCAGTTTTATTTCATGCCTGAGGAGGGGCTGTAGCTCAAAAGTTTGCATATCCTCACCAACAGAAGTTGGTCCAATAAAAGATATCATTTGAACTACTTTGTTTCCATCTCTTTCATGCAGTTGGAATCCAAGGGTGTTTTCTGGTGTGGTTTCTCATAAGGAGGGGGCCACGGGGTGTGTATAATATTACCACAGAGGTTTAGTAATGTACGGAAAGAAACACAGAAGTGATTGTGTGCAATCAGTCGCCTCTTGTGGATTAAATCAAACAACTGCGCTTATAGGCCATTATCAGAGACCTGAATTCCCCCAAATTCCCCACCAGAGTGCAGTGACCATGGGACCTGGGCCAAGAGTCACAAACCACTTACTCCAAATTAGAGGGCTTCAAAGGGACTACTTCAGAGTAAGCAGTTTGTGGAATCATAATTCTAGTTGGTTACCGTAAGGCATTGAATCATTGCCAGTTTAGCCTTTGTTTTATCCATCCCTGCTTACTTTCTGGAATACCATGATGTGCTGGTTGTTGCATGACTCTGTGACATTAAGTGGAATTCACTACAGAATTACTTGTTTACACAGAATAATGGATTTACTATTACTACTTTTAGAAATTAAGCAGGGATAGACGGTGTGACAGGGTGTAGGATTCCTTTCCTTTTTCTCCCCTACCTCACCGCAACACACACATTTGGAGTGTTATGTGCAGGAAGAGTGTGTGAGGGAGTGGGATGTAAATGGAGAGTGGAATTTGGTCCTGTTTGTTTGTCTGTGCTCCAGTACTTGTTTGTTTAATGTGTAGGCCTGCTATACTTATTACTTACTACCTTTGCCTAGGTTTTATAACCTTCCATTACTCTTCTTTCCTCTCCCTACTGGGCTGGACTCGTGGACACCTAGTGGTAGCAAAGAGGTTGAGGCTTAAATACCTTTGCTATCAGATGATTTGCTAATGAGGAACCAATCAAAACAGCTTCCAGTATAAAAGGCAGCCTTCTCCGTGCACAAGAGGGAGCTGAGGCAGAGCAGGGCACCTATTGAACACGGGAGGTAGCCTGCCCGTCTGTATTTACTAAAGGCTTTGCTCTGTTCCTGTACTGCCTTACTTGGGGAAAGTAAGGAAAACTTTTTTTGTTTACTAGAATGTCTGCTGTGCACTATGTTGAAAGCCAAAACCCACTACCACTCAAAAGCCTGTATGACAGAGGGTTTAGAAAAACTACCAACGGGGAAAATGTGATCACATCCATGTCTGGAGGTACACTGGGATTCAATAAAATCCCATAGTGATGCACCAGGTTTCAGATACCCACTTCTGGTATTTCTGTATACTAGACCTTCAGGCAGCTGGCCCTGTTCTGAAAACTTGTAAACACTCCCTTAAGTCAGAGATTGCTTTTGTTGTTTTTAGTTTAGTTTATTTCAGGCAGTGGACAGGAGGAGTGAGCTGTGATGGCTACACCCAGGGGCTTTTCCAAAAACGAGCAAAGGAATGTGCAGCGAGTAAGGGACATGTGTGATCATTTGGAAAGGATGATCACTGAATAGCAGTCCCAGTGCAAAATGGACTCGCGTGCTACCAGTAGTGGCGCAAATGAAGCATACTAGAGCAGTAGCAGTACACTTTGTACTACTGCAAATGCTGCTGGGAGAGCGGACATGGCCCTGGTCCTGGCCCTGCAGGTGCAACAGGCCAAGCTGAAGACCCAGAATACAAACGACATCTAGTCTAGTGAAAGTGAGAAGTAGCCAAAGAAATGGAACACCAACTGCAAATAACCAGAGCAGGTCCAACAGGAAGAGACAAGAAGTGAGCACAGGAGCAACTTACGTGCACCAGAAATGGTGGAACCTTTCATCCTGTTACTGTAGCCCTGCCCGGACCCAAGCTTTTCAGTAGAATTTGGCCTGTACACCATCAGGGATGAAACTTTGAGACTTTGCTGGCTACTTTGCCAGAGTCTGCACTGGCTCCCTATAGCTTTCCAGGCATGATTCGAGGTGTTGGCTATGACCTTTAAAGCCCTAAACGATCTGGGCCCCATATATCTGAAAGATCGCCTGCCCTACCGTGTTCCATTGTGGCCCCTAACGTTCGCCGGGAGTGCTGCCTTGCATGTTCCATCTGCTACTCTTGGCCGTAGGATGGGGCTGCGCAGAAGGGCATTCTCAGTTGCTGCCCCAGTTTTGTGGCACTCCCTTTCCCAGGATGTTCACTCGAGCCTGGCAGACCTAAGCATTTTCTGGAGGCAGGTGCAAAACCTTTTTATTTGAAAAAGTATTTGGCAGGCGGGGATAGGGATTGGTTGGAGGTTTTGGGTGGCGTTGAGGACTGGAGTGGAGTTTTTATTGAAAGAATTTTATTCTTCAATGTTTTATTGTAAGCCACTCTGAGCCCTACGTGGGAATGGTGGCATATACATTCAAATAAATAATAAATAAATAATACTTTTGAGCAAGCTTGCTTAGCCCACAAAATACCAGATGACCAGAGAATTCTGGGTTTGGCACCAAGTGTGTCTGGAAAACCAAACTGACACATGGATCAATGTAACAGCGATACAGAAATGGACAACATGCTTCCTACCTAGAGCACAGAGGAAGGCCTGGCTCACTGGCTGAAGGACTAAGTTGGATGGGGAGATCTGAAAGTAGTAAATTCTCTATGCATGGACTGTCTTTTTTGATCTATAAATCTTTTCTTAGAGCTTTCTTTTACTTGTAGGCTCATGTATTTATTTGCTAGTAACAAAAAAGGCTACACTGGGCCTCTCTTCATATAGGAGACAAGTTTCCCAATTAAAATTACCTGTTTAATGCACAGATGACTCTTGGTTACTACTTATTAATCTGGCTATGTATCCGCTGGCTGAGATGCACATTGCTATAGCAGGTTGCTGAAGACCGCCTGGTTTAGGTGAGGGAGCTTGCAAGAATTACAAATGGGGAACATGAGTCACAGCCATGTCTGGAACTGCACAGAAATGCAGGTACAAGTTCCTGCAGCTAGCTGCTTCTAGTGGCTGTATTTGATGATAGCAGTGGCAGAGTCAGATAATGTAGTACATGAAGCATGTGTCCTTATCATTTATAAGATCTGAATAACTGCAAAATAAAATGTGCTGGCAATACATTCACTGCCTGGATTTGTTTTAACTTCACAAATCGGAGATAGAAGTGCAGCACAACTGTGCCAAAAAGATTTTTTGGATGCAGAGCTGGCTCCAATAAATAAACCCCAACTGCCGACTGCTGTTCAATCAGCTGCTAGTTAACGATGGACACCAGCTATCTGGATGGGAATGTAGGTCTCCACTTTAACCTGCTTAACGTTTTCGGCAGCTTTCCAAGATTTTGAAGCCATATCACACAGCACTTTTATTTCCCCTGTAAGCCTGTCCTTAATGTGCCCCCCTTTTGTCTGTTATAAGATAGTGAACAGATTAATTTGGATTCCATAAGGCTCACTCTGAGCTGGTTTAGCAAACTGAAGTAAGTATAAGAAATACAGAGCAGTCAGAAGCTCAGACTTTACTCCTGCTATACAATGCCTGTCAAGGCCATGTTCCCCCTGAGTTTTGTGTATGTGGTCATGTTTGAAATGTCCATGCATACAAAAATCCACATTGCCTCCATTTTTTATTCTGCATGAAGCTGCATGTGCTCAGGTGTATCTGTTACATTTTTAAATGACCAATTGTCTAGCTTCAGGACTTGACTTGGAAAAAAAGTAAATAGAAGTGAGGTTCAAATTCAGACCAACTGTGTCCCAGTTTGGGGAAGGCTACATGAGATCTTTGGCTGGAGTATGTCCAGGGCCCTGAGCCAAATGCGGATCCGCGATTCAGATTTCCCGCAGAATCCCCCTCCACCCGCAATCTCCTGCCCCGCTTCTCCCAGCGCAGAATTTTCAGCCTGCACTGAGGAGATGGGGGGGCAGGAGATTCCACAGGGGCAGGGGGATGAACAAACCCTCAAGGCTTTCCACCCCACCAGGCTGTGTCAGGTGGGAGGGGCTGCCAGGGCTCGCCTCCCCCACCCCTCTCAGCCTGGTAAATTAATCTGGTGGTGGTGGCGGCAGCCGCCGCTCCTTTCAGCACACTCATCCCCATCCAGCTCCTGGCCTCTTCCTGGTCCCTCCGAACGGGGACTCTCAGGGCAGCGCAGCCGGATGATGTCATCCGGCTGCATTGCCAAGAGGCCAGGAGCCAGATGGGGATGAGAATGCTGAAAGGAGTAGCAGCCACTGCTGGGTCAGTGGAGAGAGAAGCCCCTGCACTGGATTTACCAAGTTTGGGGGGGGGGGGGGGGCCTCATGCCTTGGCTGCGCCACACCCCACCAAATCCAGCATGGTGAAGCACAGTGAGGTGGAGAATTGAGGCCCTGAGTATGTTAAGTCTCTCCTGCTCTGGGCGCAAATCCTTATCCTTATCCTGCACTAGCCTGAAGGAGGCTAAGCCTCCCNGAAGGCAAGCCCTGGCAGCCCCACCCCCTTCACAGCCTCGTAAATCCAGCGTGGTGAGGTACAGAATCAGGCCCTGTCCTGTCCGGTCTTAAAAAAAATTCTGCTGGAGAATTGAGGCCCTGAGTATGTTAAGTCTCTCCTGCTCTGGGCGCAAATCCTTATCCTTATCCTGCACTAGCCTGAAGGAGGCTAAGCCTCCCTCAGTAGTCATGTGCAAACAACCATGGCCACAGTCTGCTGCCTGCAACAGAGTGTGGAATCCACCTCTACAGGCAGGTGGGAGGTGGCATATTTGAGTGTCAACACTGAAGTGTGCTCTGATCACTCAAATCTGCCACCCCCGACCTGCCTGTAGAGGTGGATTCCATACTGCACTACAGGCAGCAGACTGTGACCATGGACTACTATGACCTTTCAGCATGAGGGACGTTTAGCTCCCCCTCAGGTTTAGTGCAGCATGTTGCGCTAGACCTACGTGCAACTAGTCTAGACACTCCAGTGCTGATCCATAGAGGGCTAGGCAACAATCTCACTGACAGAGGATTTGGCACCCACTTAAGTTTAGCTCAGCACTTTGGCATGAAACATACGTGTGCAAGCACCCATACGCACTGGACACCCTGAGTACATAGCAACCAAAAACTGCACAGGCCCATTGGTGCAGCCACACATCTTCATAGGAAGAATGACTGGGTCAGTCTAGGCAGAGATCTTGTTTCACCAAGCATTTGCATTCATCTAGCACTTGCCTTTGATAATATACTAGTAAAGGAGGCAGCATCAGCTTGAGATCTAGTAACGCAAAAAGGTTCAGTCAAAGTAACTCTAGGAATTACACCTACCCCAACACATCCTCCCAGGTTTTGTAACTTTAAATGTGGGAAAAGGTAATTGTGAACTATGCAAATATTTAGCTTTTTTGCAAGAGGAGGATGTATACTTAGTTACACAACAGTAAATAAGTTATTTATTAACAAAACCCTCCTCCCTCTCACCTCTTTGTCTGCCAATGAATTAGACATTTTCCTTCCTGGGTCCGGATCCCACTAAAATTTATGGGAGCTTTACTCGTGGTTTCAGCTGGAACATAGGACAACATTTGAAGGAATCTTTGAATCTAATAGGATGGTGTATTGATGTGTAGGACCTTACCACTGCAATCATGTCCAAAGAGTTTGTTACTTCAGGTGTATTTAATAAGCAACAGATCACTTTGAATTGTATTTATTTTTTATTTAACTTACCTCTCGAAGAGTATCTATTTGCAGAGAAGCTAAACATCATCTCACCTGCGTTTCAGATTCTCCTTGTCGGCAAAAGTGCCACGTCTCTCTGGTAGTGTTAAGTGCCAGTAAAACCGCTCATGATTGAAGATTAGAGCAACTCCTCTCTTCCTGTGGCTCATTCTGTATTTTGCTGCTGGATCAAATGGCTGGCTGTTTTTACAAAGAGAACATTCCATTTAATTGGCCATTAAGCAAATAACTGCAATTTCACCTAGAAAGTCTTTTATGCAAGTCAAGGTGCTTTAGTGTTACTAGTTATTTTAGGACTTCTTCAGTATCTCTGGTAGAGATAATAATGACCAGTAAAGGTTAGGTTAAGCTTTTTCTATAACTTTAATTGTGTTCGATTTCTAGTGGAAGACAGTGGGGCTGTTCAGATGTGAAGTGTAAAGATACCATGTTGCGTCTCCAAAGTTACTATGCAGCAGGCTGTGCAGTAGTAAAAGGTAGCCAACAGTAGCCTTTAGGGGAGCCTTGAGGTAGTGTGTGGTGCAGACAATGTACTAGCTTATACATGCTCAATTTTTTTCAGCACTACAGTTCTGTCAGATACACCTTCCATGTCTGCTTCCACTTTCCAAGCCAACCTTTGTTCTCACTCAAGAAAAATATTCTAAATCCAAATAGAGTCCAGCAAAACCTTATAGCACCAGTTTCTGTCTGCACCACTCACTCTGTTTGTCCTTTCCCTTGCTATACTCAGTGCTCTAATCAACAGAGGGGAAGAAACAAGTGATAAAATGCCTTTTCCAACTTGATAATTGGACCCAGAGTAATGAAAAGCCTGTGCCTGGCACAATCATTTATTACCTCTAATCTCTATTTGGGCTGTGACTATGTAAACATTTTAAAACATAAATTTCTTCAAACAGGCTACATCACATCTTTTTAAAAATTAAAACAAGCAATAATGCTTTGTTCTAAATGTAATGAAGAAATCATCTGATGGATAGTTGCAGTCCCCGAGAGACCTCTGGAATGCAAAATCAATTGCTATTCTACAACCACTCACAAAGAAACACGTAGAGTTAAACTGCAGCTCCCAGGAGACTAGGACCACAGGTAAACACTCCAACTCATTAGAGAGGCTGAAAGTAATCACTACGGCTGGAGCCAATCCAGTATAGGGCAACATAACCTGATTTGAGCAGTTGTACTAACCATGTTATGCTGCCAGTAAATCAGGAAATAGCTGGAGGCTACTTCTTAGTTTCTGTTCCCTACTTTACCTCTTCTGGATGCCAGAAGCAGTAGCCGCCTTTTCCACGTGGCATTCCAACCCTGAAACTTAATGCATGTACTGGTTGTACGTACACTCATTACATACAAAGCAGCAACTGTATCTCTACCAAACAATTATCAACACTCCTTGGGAGCAGCATTCAACCTAGAATGGGCTTACATCTGAAAATCTACAAATATGGTATCCTTCATTCAGAGTGCAATCCACACCGATGAAAGCCAATGGCAAACCTCTCATTGACTTTAATAGTGGAGAATTGTAAACTCAGGGTGTTTTTACACTTGACTGCACTGATCACTGCCACACTTTAATTCTGCCCAGAGGGAGGGCCCTTACTCAAGGCAGAATTTGGCCCAGCCACCAAACAAACGTGACAGCGACCAGGCTGGAGAGAGAGCAGGGTGACTTGCGGATGTGCATCCACATAGCCCCGACCCCATGCTGCTTAGAGAGGCTCTTCCCCCACCTCCCTGATGGGCGACCGCCATGGTTGCCTAGACGCACTGCAGACCTGGACTGGGGTAACTGAATAGGCCATCAAACAGGACGACCTGTCTTACGCCCCCTCACCCCCCTGGGTCTGGCATCCATAGTACAAGCCATGCAGCGTTTAGCCTGGGCTGTTCCTTGGGAATGGTCCTGAGCAAGAGCCCAGGCTAAGCACCACCACAGCCTATGCTATTGCCCAGGCCAACATCTGGTGGCCATTTCAGACGTAACAGCAGCACAGATTTCTACGTGTGTCAAAGTGTGGAAATCTGTGCTATCATCACGTTGGAAAACCCCCTCAGTGCATTAAATGTCCTCATGGAAACTATGTTGGGTGAAACCCCTCAATCCTTGCATAAACAAATACACTCTACTATGGGGATTCACTTTTTAATACTCCATTTCTGATCTCTCAGTTCTTGCCCTGAAACGGGACTCGTACAACACCTTTAAGAGTCAGGTCTGGAAACATTATTATTTTCAATAAGCTTTACTGGATACAAAAAGTAATGGACTCCACTTAGGCCTGGGTTTTTTAAGTCACTATAGAAATATTTAATAGTTCTGACTTGTTACATACCTGAGAAAGGGCCAGGCCTGTGTGGCCTGAAAATCTGCATTCTCACTCACACCATCAGTTGTTGGTCCAATAAAAGATACCATCTGAACTAATTTCTCTCTCTCTCTGGCCACACACACTGATCTATTGAACACTTACAATAAAATGCAGGGTGTCCTAAATGAGAAATAGGTCTGGATAAAGGGGGGAATTCTGCCAATATACGCGAGATGGGTTTATTGCTGAAGGAAGAATGCTAACGGAGGACTGTGAAAATGGTAGGTATGTTTGTAAGTTGCATTTTGCCTCTCAAAAATTGCCTCTTCCTTGCAACTCAGCTCTCTCGTGGTTCTGCTCCCTGAACTCATCTCAAGGGCTTCTACCCTGTCTCTCTGAAATTCCCAATTCTGCTGTGCTGCCTGTAGTGAATCTAGTTAAAATGATCTTCTTTGTTATACTTCCCTAACTTCTGTCCTTCAAGTCCGAGCTCCTCGGAGCAGGAATAATCCTTGGATATTTAAAAAATAGCCTGGTACTTGACTGTGTACCAGGAATAATAATATGCATTTTTTCCTTGTCTTGCACACTATGGGCATTTTCATAAAAGACACTCCCCATCCACGATACATGTTACAGGGCATCCATAGGGCAACACTACAGCCCTACAGGCCAGACATGAACAAACACTGGTTCAAAAGCTGCATGCAGCTCACCAGCACTTGCACTGCAGCTTTTGCGGACCCTGCTGTGGTCAGATCCCTGCCTGCTGAGTAATATGGCCTGGCTGCAGGGCCATGGTGTGGCCCATGATGGCCTGGTGGGGTTCAGAGCAAAGGGGCAGGGCAGAGGTAGGGGTAGGAAGGGGGGGCAGGGTGGAGCATTGGAAGCCCTAGAGTCCTGGGAGCTGGGTGAGGGGGATGTTGACCTGGCTGGGAAGATACACTGCCCTTGGAGGAGGGCAGGTGGGAGTGAGCGTGTGTATATCTCTCCAGAGTGTGTGTGGCTGCCATGTTGGTCCTGAGCAAAGTCACTGTACATTGCTTAAATCTTCAGTTCTGATTCCTATGTGCCTGAAGAAGGGCCCTGTGAGGTACGAAAGCTTGCACATTTTCACCAACAATGTTTGGCCCAATAAAACATACAATTCAGGTGCATGCGTGAGGGCTAAACATTAGATATCTAAAGTGTGGCTCTTGGTGTGTAGCTCTTGGATTGGAATTTTGTCCACCTCTGCTATAAGCCACCTCATTTCCTGCTCTCTTCCACTATGTGCGTTAGTAATTCTGGTTAAAACCAAGACCTTTACCTTCCATCAAAGGCATCCGTTTCTATGATGTTTTGTTCTCCACCTATAACAAAAAAGGGGGGGAAACTAATGTAACACATGTTTGAACCACAGCACTTACAAGTCATTAAAGGCACCCTTTTCTTAGATAAAAGACAGATTTTCAAGTAGGCCATTTTAAACTGGAAGGAATATGCAGCCATTTGCACAGGCAAAATCTGCAATGCACATCATGGAGGCAGTTCATTTTGACATCTGAGAAAGGGCCAGTCCTGTGTGGCCTGAAAATTTGCATTCTCTCAGTCTCACCATCAGTAGTTGGGTCTAATAAAAGATATCATCTGAACTAATTTCTCTCTCTCTCTCTGGCCACACACACTGATATATTGAACACTTACAATAAAATGCAGGTGTTCTAAATGAGAAATAGGTCTGGATAAAGGGAAAAACTCTGTCAATATACTCTGAAAATGTGATTCCAAGTGACTGGACTTGCGGACTGCAGAAATGCATATGCATCACTTCTTGTGAATGTAACCGCACTCACTGGCCACAATCCCAAGCAAGATTTGCACAGGTGGTGTGCGCATCACGTGCAGCACAACGTGTTCTCTATAGTAAGACCTGGCTGTTCCTCTGGGCCTTCACCGAGGAGATGGGCTGGGTTGGGGAGGATTTTTTGGTACTGGGTTATTTTGACTTTAGGATTGCTTTGGCGGTTTGAGTGTATTTTAAAATGTTGTTAGCCGCCCTGAGATGCTTGTAGCAGGATGAGGCGGCATATAAATTTTAATAATAAATATAGACGTGCGTGGTTTGCAAGCATATGCATGTGAGGGTTGCACATGGTGCATACGGGGCATGGGATTGTCCCCATTGGAAGTATAATCATCTAGCTGGATGACTAGGGTATAGAACTTCAGTCATTTAATGCAATAACATGCTTCTGAGAGTGGTAGTGAAAAACAATCTGGGATCATCCCCTCCTTCAGGCATCATGCAAGCAATCTGAAATTAAATATTGACTCTGAGGCTGGATGCATTGCACAGCAGAAACAGTAGATGTTCTATGGGCAGAATCATCCAACTAATAAAAGAATGCTGTGTCTGCTTTTACCATACCTTCACTCCACCTGTGTACCTGATTCTGCCTTCCTAATACTCTCCAAACTTCCACTCAAGCCAGATGCACAATGTGTGCAAGGCATACCCCACTCTTGACAGTCTGTCCAGTTTTACTGTAATATTTTGGGTGTTTTTTCCTCAAACCACTGGCCCTGAAGACAAGTGATAATGTGAGACTCGGCTACTGTTTAAAGGCAGTACATGTTTAGTTCTTGTGGCTGCAGAGAAAAGCTTGAAAAAGTGACATAAGTATAATCTAATGGCTCACCAACTAGAAACATAGAGATACCCAATACGCAGTACCTGGATCGAGAGGTAGGGGAAGGCCCTGGTTCAAATCTTGCTTTAGCCAGAAACTCACTGGATCACCTTGGGCCAATGACAATATTCTCTCATCCTAACCTACCTCGCATGGTTGCTGTGAGGATTAAAAGTTATGTTAATTAGTTCTATGTGAAACGCTCCAACTGCCATGACAGGGAGGTGCTATATACAAATTAAAAATATTATTTATGATTTTGAATGGCAGAGAATCTATTATGATTTTTGAAATGCTTGAGGTTGGCAAGATTGAATTCAAAGTTGGACTCACTGTGCTGAAACCAATTAGGATGGTTTGGTCAAGTTAAATAATCTTTGCATCTTCTCCCATCCATGTGACCCAAAGATTCCCTAACTTGCTGGTACTTGGGCAGAGAGCCTCTACTCTGGGAGGGAGGGTTGGAGTATCAGAAAACAAAAGACTTCCTGTACCTTTGGTCTGTACAGCAGACATGCTATCTACTTGGATTTGCCCTGCAATTGAAAAGACACATTGTTATTGGCATAATATACAAATTCATTTAAGAGACATAGTATATATTTCCACTGCACAACTCACTCCCTTTCCTAATTTGCCTATGTAATAATAAACAAAACAGAATGCAGTCCTGGGGCTGTTCCATGATGGACTCTGCTTGCTTATTCTGGGAGGATGTGTCACTTGCTCAGCACCTCCCTTTTAGTTAACGCTGCCTCTAGCCAAAAATATTGGGCTTCACAGTCTTGCTCCCCTCTATCTTTCTACACTTTCCTCCCCACTCTATATCCCCACCCAAAAGCTTCACTGCTCCTCCTCCTCCACCACCCTCACCCATCCCTGTGTTCCTGCTCCAGAAAATGTTCCCCCTTCTCCCATCCTGCTCCCCATGCCTGGAACAGACTTCCTGAATGCATTGGATCTGCTCTCTCCCTCTCAACCTTCAAACCCCTCCTAAAAAACCTCTCTCGTGTCAGGCCTTCCTGAGCTACTCGCTCTACCCAGACCTACTCCCTGACGCTGTCCTTTCACGTAGCGTCCCCTTCTCTGCTATAAATTAAGCATGTGCACCTGTGACTTCTCAACTTCATAGGGAGAGGCAGGGATACATTCACGTTCTCCTCTCCCTTGTCTTGGCTAGACTGTAAGCCCCTCAGGGTAGGGACCTGTCTCTAATTATAACTGTGTACCAGTAGGTACTTGGTTGGTGCTGTATAAATAAAATAATAATTGTTCTTGATTATTATTATTATTAACAAACATTTATATAGCGCCAGCAGTGTACCTGGCACTTTACAAAGTAATAAAATAGAATCTGAGAGACAGGAGCTGGGGGGAGAGACTTAGGAAGGGGAACAGAGGGAGAGACAAGGGGTCTAACATTCATGAAGATGCGAGGTCTCAAGTGCATGTACTTGGCTTGGTTACGATGAGAATGACAGCAGGCAGGTCCATGTTGCAAGGATAAGGGTAAACCGATCGTAGGTATAGGAATAGTGGCTCAGCAGGGTAAAGAGTCAGACAGAGCAGAGCGAAAGAGGTGAGTTTTAAGGAGAGATGTTTTGGGGAGACGGAAAGAGCAATAATGAATTGCTCATAATCCATAGAAAGGAAAGGAAAGTTAAAGGGTGAGGGATGTTAGAAATTGTAAGCCTCAGAGAGGGTTGGAGTTAGGATGACAGCCAAAGGGATCATATTTAAGTTGTCAGCTCATGTTGCGTAAACCATCTTATCCTGTCTCTAACAGAGTTAAGCCACCTTTAGTATGCTTTGTTCTTAGGTCGAAGGGAATCAGAGAACTTTGAATTGGTGTATATTTCACTTCGTTTCTTTTCAATTTTTCTTTCAGTTTCTCATGCGCTGTATGGAAACTATGTTGCTTTATTTGAGCTACAAACACTGGTAGGAATTATTTATATTTTTGAAGTTTAAACGGTTTCTCTCTTTTTAGATTCATACAAAATTTTCTATTGGTTTCAATAGGGTGGGAATTGCAAAAGGGCATAGGATGTCAAAGTGCCCACTACAACTGAACATCAATAGGATCTGGGCATATAAATGACTTGGGTTCCTGCAAACCTGCAGCTTTTAATGGTTTTTTTATCTGGAATAAAAACGTAGAGCTTGGGCCAAATGATGTGAAAACATTCCTTTTGAAGTTTACAGATAACAAAAGAGAACAAACTTCTCTGGAACAGCAAAACACATTAATGGACAACATGTTCACTGGTTCTTAGGATCAAGAGTGTGATTCTCTGTTTACTGCTGGTGCTCTCTCTTTCTACCCAAAACTTTACATCACCGAGAACAATTATTATGTTCTCTGTTCAGTGTTGGTGCTGGCATTTAGCACCAGCACAAGTTGCATTAGTGTGAATGGGATTCACACTTTGTGCTAAAAACCTGGTACTGCTGGACTGTCCTATGGAAATAAATGGGTGTGTATAGGACCACTCCACCACAAAACACACACAACCATAGTAACATTTCCATTTTCAGTTGGCAAGGAATGACTACTGAATACTTTGAAAACCATGGCAACTGGTTTTTGTTTTGGCTTAAACACACACATTAGGAAGGAGCTTGAATTTTCTAACATACATGATGTTTCTTCGAGCGCCTCTCCAGACACACACAATTGTAGGGGGTGCCGAGACTAGGAAGATCTTCCAAGCAACTTCTAAGGCGGGGAGCAGAGAGATGGTGCCATGGAAGCCTATAAAAACCACTCCCGCTCCCCGATTATGCAGTTCTTTTTCTGCCACGGCAGAGACTGGGTGACTCCTTCAGCTACTGAAGTAAAAATAATAATAATTAAAAAAGAATTATATTAAAAGTAAAATCTCAAGAAGAAGGTGGTATTCTGCTTTTGGCGGGATTGTTTACCCAACCCTTTCTTCCCTCACCACTTGAGGAATGGACCTTTCCCTCCTCTGTTATACCAAAAAGGGTTCAAAAACTGTGTGGACTGCGCCGCTAAATTACCAGATGTGATGCACACGTCCATTGCCCTTTCTGTTTGGGACCCTAACACAACACCTCCCTGTGCTTGGTCTGCCGATCCTTCAATTCCAGAACTAAAAAGGTTCAAGCTCAACGCCTCACTCTGTGCCTCACTGAGGTTGCCATGCAGGCCCAACCCTCTACTGCGGCACCTGCTTTGGCCTCAGTGCCGCCAGCTCAAGCGGGAGACCGGCTGCAGTACCTTTACCAGCCCCGGCCTCGGGCCTGTCCAGATCGGCCCCATGCGCATCGGCACTGCCTGCTGTTGGCACTGCGACTGCTAAGTCTGTGCCTGACGCCTCCGGACTTGGAGACCACAAGAAACATGGCCTTTGCTCTCCTCATGAGATTAAGATGACGACCAAGTCAACTGTGCACACAGCTGCCCTGTCGTCTTCACACCTTTTGCCACGGGCCCAGGAAGAAGTCCATCATTCTTCTTCTCGGCACCAGCCAACTCCATTGCTCCATGCCAACCCCCATGTTTCCCCTCCGTTGACACCAGGGAGGAATTTGGAGGTGTTTGACACAGGACTTTCCTTTGAGGATGAGATCTATGAAACAGCTGCAGCTGCATCCTCTTCTTCATCTCTACCTCAATGTCCTCAGCAAGGACCAACACCAGAGGAGTTGGATATGCTGTTTCAACTCCTGAGGAATATACTTGGACCCTTCATTCAGCATACGGTGAAATTGGCTCTGGACGGTATCCAGATTCCTCAAGCCCCTCCTTCTCTGGTGCCAGTCAGATCTGTGCAACAAATACTTCCTTCAACGATTACAGTGCCAACCCCCCTGGGTCAGTCAGTCCCAGCTCCTTTCACAGCTCAGATGAGAGCCTTGGCAACAGTACCGTACCCTATACCAATGGTATAGGATAGGACAACATCTCTCAGGATGATGTGACTTGAGATTTGCCAGCAGATATATTTATTTATTCATTCAATATTCTTCTATCCCGCACCCTCCTGCTCATATCTGCTTTGCTTGAAGATGGCTGGGAAGCTCAACTTGCCTTATCCCCTCGTAACACTGATGAGGAGGAGAATTTCTATCTGGCACAGAGAGCACGCCGGTATTTCATCTTCCTGGTACCAAAGAAGCTTCCGAGGTAGAAGTGGGTCAGTCCCCTATTTTCCCACCAGATGACTTCAAGTTGTTCCAAGAACTCCTGGCTCACATGACTTCTATGCAAGGAGTACCCTTGGGGCCGACATAGAACAGAGCCTTACCAGTTATTTGATATCTGGTCTGTGAGTGCCAGGGAGAGACTTGCCTTTCCTTTGGTGAAGGCATTTAGTGACGGGCTGCAGGAGATCTGGGGAGACCTCGTGTCAGCACAGCCTGTGGTGCCAAAGTCCTTACGTATATATCCAGTGCCTAACACTGGCCATAATTATCTAATTCATCACCCTGAACCGAATTCCCTCTTAGTGACTGTTTCTTTGGAGAGGTCACAAACCGGCAAAGTTCCCTCACAGCCCTCAGATAAGGAAAGAAAAAGGCTGGACTCTTTGAAAAAAGTTCTATTCTTCAGCCATGATGGGGGATCTGAGCTGGTAACTACATGGCTCTTATGACCCATTATAACTATACGCTGTGGGACACTGTTGGTACCATCCTACAGAATCTTCTGGAGGAGGCTGAGTCTCGCCTCATCCATGCAGTCCAAGATGGCAAGGAACTGTCCAGGCACTTTTAAAGAATCCGTTTCGATGTCACTGACTCAGCGGGGGCAGATCAATGACTTCATCCATTGCCCTACGCAGACACACTTGGCTCAGTTCTCCTGTAGCTTTCATAGGAAGCCCAAAATGTAATTGCCAACATGCCCTTTGATAAGCAGGCTCTGTTTAATGCTAACACAAACCAAGAGTTTAAACAAGAGTTATAGGACGACTGCCAAGTCAATGGGTCTTATGGTACCCTCTCAGCCATTAGCGTCTTCTACTACTTTCTCTAAGAAGTAGGTTCCCCCTCACAAACAGGCGAGGCAACTGTACTCCGGACCCCAGTCCCGATACGCCTCTCCGAGACACAATGTGCCTTATTCCGCACGGAGGCAACAGAACTACCCGCGGGGCAGCGTCAGTGCAAGTTGTCCACACTGACCCCATAACCAGCGCAGAAGTAATCTTTTTGACACCCCCTCTACTCAAGACATGACACCTCACTCTTCCTTCCCTTTTAGTGACAGGTTTGCTCCTTATATCTCCGTTTGGGAGGTATCACTTCTGATAGATGGGTTTTAGAGGTCATATCGAAGGGCTACACCATACAATTTGAAACTAAGCCCCATAATAGATTTGTTTCTACGCCTAGTTGGCACTCAGGCAGCCTCCCTTCGTTAGGTAATTGAGAATCTCTCTGTCCAGGGAGCTATGGAGGTGGTTCCTCTCCCTGAATAAGGAACGGGCTTCTATTCCTGCTATTTTTGTGTACCTAAAAAACCAGAGGGTTTTAGACCTATTTTAGACTTGAAAGCACTTAATAGGTTCATCAGCAAATTTAAATATAGGATGGTTACCTTAGCACAGATTATACCCTCTATTCAGAAACAAGAAGAGTGACATGAAGGATGCTTATTTCCACATGGCAATAGTTGAGAACCATAGATTTCTTAGATTCCATTTAGAAAGGGCTCCTTACCAATTTAGGGTATTGCCCTTCGGCCTTTCTACGGCCTCCCAGACTTTCACAAAATGTCTGGCACCCAATAGTGGCTTTCTTCAGAAAAAAGGGAATGTTTGTCTTCCCTTATCTGGAGACTGGCTGTTTACTGCGCAGTCAGAACATTTCCTACGGGGTCGCATACACTTTGTACGCTACATCCTAACTATTTTAGGATTTTTGATTAACTGGGAAAAGTCAGCTCCTGCCCCAGTTCAGGTGCTTAGTTTTATTGGTGCCATCCTAGATAACACAAAAGCTAAGACTTTTGCTGCTAGAGAGAGGTGGGAGAGTATGCGTCAAATAATTATGCTTGTTTCAGATGGTAGTTCTCACCCATACGCTCTTTTCTCTAGCCTATTACGTCTCAAGGCATTCACCACCCATCACCCCTTATGCAATACTGCGATTGAGGCCCCTCCGGCCTGATTCTTGGGGTGCTGGTTATTACCATGGTGCTGATAGCTCTGCACTGGCCCTGTCAATTTTGGTTTCCTCTGCTCCTGCAGTTAGCTGCGGAGGCTCCTTGGTTCCTTCCTTTATTTCCTTCCCCCCCCCCCGGTTGTCCAGGAGCAAAGGGGAGATATGGCAGAAGAACCTTACTTTTCTCCACCTCATTGTGTGGAGAACTTCATGTTAACTCAACATGAGAGGGAATTACCTTCTGAAGTGAGGGATCTCCTCCTTTCTAGTAGGAAGCCTGCAACTACAGCATGTTACCTTATAAAAATGGGCACACTTTGTGCAATGGTTAAAACAGTTTAATGTTGAACCAGCGTATGCTGATGATAACTTTGTGCTGAAATAGATGAAAAAAGTATCTCAAGAGGGTTTGTCTTTACGTGCCCTCAAAGTTCATATGGCAGCCATTTCTACTTTCCATGTGGGGTTTAATGGCAAGCCCATGCTTTCATATTCCTCTGTTCAGAGATTTTTCAAGGTGTATAATAAATCTACGTCCCCCTATTAGCCTCCCATTCCTTCCTGGGATTTAAACTTGGTGCTCTCAATTCTCATGAGACCTCCATTTGAACCCTTGGCTATGGCTTCTCTGGAGCTTGTAACGTACAAGTACCTCTTTTTGGTAGCTGTCACATCAGCGTGTTGTGTTAGGGAGTTACAAGCACTTGTCTGTAAACCTCCATATCTAGTGATTCTTAGGGACAAAGTGGTCCTTAGACCCCATCCTCATTTCCTACCAAAAGTAACTTCTGCATTTCACTTAAATCATGTCATCTCCCTTCCTGTATTCTTCCCTAAACCTCATGCATCCCAAGGGGAGGCTTCTCTGCAAACTTTAGATTTACACAGGGCTACGCTTTTCTATTTGAAGCCTACCAAGTGCCTTTGCAAGTCTGATGCTCTGTTTGTCTTCTTCTCTCCCATATCTTTGGAAGCAAAGGTTACTAAACAGACTCTCTCCAGATGGCTAAAGACATGCGTTTCCATAGCTTGCAGGTTAGCCTCTAAACAGATACTGGAATGTTTCAAGGCTCATTCCATTAGAGGTATGGCTATCTCTTTGGCATGTCCCATTAGTAGACATATGTAAGGTGGCTACATGGAGGTCTCCTTATACCTTCACCAAGCAGTATGCTATTGACCTAGCATGTAGGGCTGAAGCCCCGTTTGAGCATTCGGTTACTGTACTGTTATTTACCCCACAATTGTGTGTTTGTGGAAAGGCACTTGAAGAAGAAGGGAAAGTTACTTACCAGTAATGGTTGTTCAAGATGAAGCCTCTCCACATTCACACCCCCCAAAGAAAGAAACTGGATAAGCGGGGAGCATGGGTGGTTTTTATAGGCTTCCGTGATGTCATCTCTCCGCTCCCCACCTAGGGCTGTGTTCTCACCTGTGGCGGCAGCGGGAGGGGCAGGATTTTGCACCCTGGCATGCGTGAGAGAAGCCACGGCAGATCTTTTCTCGTCGGCGGCTCCTCCGCGCTGCCACGTCTTCCCTCGCCCCACCCGCTGCCGCCACTGCAGGTGGGAACGCAGCCTAAAAAGCTGCTTGGAAGATCTTCCTGGTCTCAGCACCAGGGGGCGCCGAATACAACTGTGTGAATGTGGAGAGGCTGTCTCGCGAAGAACAACCATTACTGGTAAGTAACTTTCTCCTATCACTTGTAATTTATTTATTTTTATAATTTTAGCTTTAAAAACTGGCAACAGCATAAATATAATCAGCAGTGCTTGACAATTAAGTAACACTTTTACTGGAAAAAAATCAGAAATATTTCCTCCAAATTTCAGTCTGATGCACATATAGAAGGTACTGTATTGTCTGCTTTAAAAAATTTAAATGTTTGGCAATAACAGCTTTTCATAATATGCTATAAACGTATGCTAAACGGAACCACCTGTGTTAGTGACACTACCATTCCAATTATGCCAATGACAGCTGGAGCAGAGAGCACCAGAGCCCTGCTCAGTCTGGAAATTCGGGCCCGAGCCGTCTGAGCCTAATGCAGCTGGGCTCTTCTGAGCCCAAGGCCAATGTGGCAGGCTGGCCCTGCCTGCTATGGAGCACTGTAACTTCAAGGTGCTCCATACGGGGCAGTTATGTCAGAAAAGGGATGCAGCTAATGCCCTTCCCTACCCCTTACCAAAGTCTCCACTGGCCCCTATGGAGCACTGTGATGTCATGGTGTCCCATGGGAGCTGGAACCAGTTAGGCCTTGTCAGACTTTGGTCAGGTCACAGGCCTCCAGAGAATACTACAGACATGTCCTAATAGATAGCTGAGCTGCACTACAGATAGAGCACTGTGGTTCTTCTACAACACTCTAGAATTATGTGTTGAATCCGATTGGTGGCAACTCACTCTTGATATGAAGACATTTTTGGTCAAGAGTTTTCAAGGCAGGATGAGCTTTCTGTTTAGCTGTCACTCTCTCTTCAGTGCATACTTTCAAAGATGCGCTATATCCCGTGTGTGGTTTGTGTAACATTTTGAAAAACAAAATAATCTATACACACAGAAAAGCCACTCAGAAGAAGAGTTAAGGTTGGTATTTTTCCTTCCCCACATCCCCCCCAAGCCATAACGGACTGTTTTAAACCAACAGTAAAATGAGCAGTAGTGAAGTGGCTAAGATGTTGGACTTAAACCTAGGTTGTCAGGGTTTGAATCGTATCTCAGCCATGAACTTGCTGGGTAGCCTTGGGTAAATCACTGTTTCTCAGTCTATTTCCCCATCTGTAAAATGGAAATAATAATGACCTACCTCACAGGATTGTTGCAAGGGTTCTAGGTGTGTGAACTATGAGCATGTGTGTGTATCAAATGCTTGCATGTCAACTTAACTGTAAGAGGTTGAAAATGATTTGATCAGTCCCCTGTAATGAACACTCCTCAAATGTCAGCATTGGTACAAATATAAACTACTGTCTAGAAATCTCTTTAGGCTTATGGTTTGATTGTTATATCACTGCTATAATGTGGGTTCAATCCTCCACCATTAAAGTCAATGGGAGCTCTGCTATTTATTTCAATGAGTACAGGATTATGCCCCAAATTGCTAGCTGCATTTATTTCATTCTGAATCTGCTCTAGAGCCAGTTCCTCCACTATTGTCTCTGGTAGGGCAATGCTGCCAGAGGCAAAAATAATTATGAAACCACACCCGATGACCACAAGTCTACACCAAAAGTTTGTTCCCATAGGTAGGATAAAAGCTCCAGCATTTCCAAAATACAAACACAGCATTACCAACTTTTCATTTAACCGTGGTGGAGTTTAGCCCGGGCTGCGTGGCAGGAGGGGCGGGGTAAAAATTAATTGAAATAAATAAATAAATAACTATGAGTCTTACAAAACAGTGTGGGATTGTTGTTATCTTAAGCCCCTATTCGTGTAGTCAAAAAATCTCAGCTTTTATTATCTTTGGGTGTTTTTAGAGATGCTACCACACATGGCCACCCATTAATCACACATCCAACTGCTGGTTTGAAGGTGGTACGTGGGGATGCACACTCAGCACCTACTCATGGCCACCCACAGGGCACTAATGAGAAATCTGGAGTGCACTGTGTGGGACAGGCACCCATGTAACCCATGTTCGCAGCCAGCCACCTCCCTGATCCCGCTCATGGCTCTG
This sequence comes from Sphenodon punctatus, assembly GCA_003113815.1. Taxonomy (NCBI): domain Eukaryota; kingdom Metazoa; phylum Chordata; class Lepidosauria; order Sphenodontia; family Sphenodontidae; genus Sphenodon; species Sphenodon punctatus. The sequence continues at coordinate 513,887 of QEPC01015106.1, read as the reverse complement.
CTGGGAGCTCTTCAAGGACACACGTATGAAATACAACACCATGGTGGATGAAAGCACAACAAACCCCCCCTTGTGACACACAAGAGAAGTGCCAACACCATGAAGGAGAGCAGCTTCCTGCATGTCCCACCTCGCATGCACCTCTGTTGTTGCCTGGGACTGCCAGCAACTGCAGTGGCTCCTGGGCAGGAAGGGGTTACTGGCTGCTGTGTCTTCTTTTCATGGTGCCTGGGGTTGTGTGTCATGGCAGAGGCTTGAGCAGTTGGGTGGGACTTGGGGTCAGGGTATCGCTAAGCAGGGGGAAGGGGGACCAGTTGCCCTGAGTTGTTTGTAGGGCCGGTTTATGGTGGAGGGAGTGCATCCTGGCTTCCTGATGGGTGCGGTGGCCACTTTTGGAGCCACCTGTTAGAATCCCTCCCATTCACTCCAGGTACGCAGGTGCTCGGTAGCCCTGCCACTCACCAGCCATGGACCCCTCCTCAAGCCCTTGCTCATTTAAAAACGCCCTTTAAAAAGATAGCTATCTAACCCATACAGTTTTAGCTTGAAAGCGTGACTGTAGTGTACCGCAAAGGTTGAGAAGCCAGCCTTGAAGGAAAATGAGGATACTATAGTATAGCTAGGAGAGCTTTCACTTTACACATATAGGGTGCGATAGGCCCTTTCTCCCCCCCCAAACTTTTTAGCCAAAATATTAAAAAAACTTTAATGTGATAACTATACCACATTCACATTGTACAGACCTGCTTCCATTCAGGAAAGTACAACCTGTTTGTTCGTGTTCGAACAAGGAGTCAAGCATAACTGTTGGGTGAATTCTCGGTCTGGGGTTAGAGCACGGAGCGAAAGGTGTGGCACGGCAAATCATTACAGGGAAGCAGCCGGTCCCTGCCCTGAGGGCCTGCCAATCGGAGGGCCCGGTAGCTACGCTACGCTATGGCAGGCTGGCTGGCGTTAGGCAGACGGTAGCTGCCGGTGAACTGCAGAGAGGAAGCGAGTCTGGAGCCGTTTGTTTTGCAAAGGCAGGAATCCCCCTGGAGACAGAATGCTGGAGCCTGGCAAAGCGCAGCTAAGCCAGACACAAAGGGAGAGGCACAAAGGCGGCCTCTAGCCCCCCTCGCCCCGGTGCAGAGAGCGGGTCGCTTGCTCTTTCCAAGGGCGACAAGAAGTTCGAGCTGTTCCCAATTCCTCCGCGTGGTCCGACCCCTTCAAACTGCCGCTCCCCCCGGCAGCCCCTGGGGTCAGTCTCTCAGCCCCCAGAGCAAGCAGCGCGCCGCTCCACAGCGCAGGGGGGCGGTGCGGAAGACGGACTCCCCGCCGCGCCCTCCCCTTGTCTAGGCTGGTCTGTTCAGCCGCCCCAGCCCTTCTCTTTGTTCCCCCCTCGCCGCCCCTCGCTCAGCCCCACCTGAAGAGCTGGACTTGCCGTTGCGCTGCCGCTTGGAGCTCGCCATGCCCGTGGGTCCGTCCTCGCTCGCTTCTTTGGCAAAGGGCCCCCAGCAGCTTCCTGGAAGGAGCCCAGCGGCCGCTCCGCTGCCCGCCCCTGCCCCGCCTCCTCCGAGCCCACAGCACCTCCCTCGCTTCCGCACTCCCCTCTTCAACACCAGCCCCTTCACCACGCAAGGCAACAAGCCTGCCGACCCGGCGCCAGGGGGCTCTTCCCCCCTCTCTGGGCGGAGAGTAATTTTGCCTCGGGGATGAGCACAGCAAGTGGGTTTCGTTGAGTAGTTTTAGAATCATGGGCTGAAGCACGAATCCGATCCCCAGCTGCAACTCCCCCGAGTCTGAGGTGTTGCACATTGTATGACTGGCTTCCACATCTGTAGGGGGTTAAACCAAGATCCCATCCCACCTCCGAGCAACCATTAACACTGCTGAAAACTACTGTCGCGTTTTAAGTATTTAAAGTGCTTCACAATCTCTATCTCCTTCACCCTCACAACACCTTGTGGGAGCAGGTCATTATTCTCCTCATTTGACAGAGAGAGTTTTAGAGAGAGAACCGAAGTTGAACTTCAAGGCCACCCAGTAGGTTAATATCTCAGATAGATTCTGAACCCTAGTCTCCCGCGTCCAAGTTCAACATCGTCTCCACTTGGTTATACTGACTAGAAGGCAAGATGTTCCTTATAAACACAATGGGTGAAAACAAGTAAACGTAACTCCGCTTTACGTAACAGTAAATGTTAAGTAAGCGTATCATCTGGTGGCCCAGGAACAGACATGCAGGTGTTATTGACAGCTCTGGCTGCCACCGTCGCAGGGGTGGGGTGCCAGTCAGCTAGCCACACATCACTCCCCTTCCTCAGTTGGGTCAGGCCAGGGAAACTTTTATTCCATTCCCTGACTTGGCCAGAGGCAGCACACTCTACCTGGGATGCCAGCTGCACGTCTATAGACACCCATGGGGTGTTTTCAGACATGATGTTGGCACGGATTAATCCGGGTGCCAGTGTCGCATTTAAAAACGGCCACCAGATATTACCACCATCTGGCTCCCAACCGTGGTGGAGTTTAGCCCGGGCTGTCACTCAGGGCAATCCCCCAAGTGGCAGCCTGGGTTAAGCTCCAACATGGTCAGGAGCTAGACGGCAAACCCGGCTGGAACGGACCATGACCATGGCAGGACCCATTTCATCTGAAAACACCCATTGTGTTTGTGAACCAGGTTTATGTGGCAAGGAAGCCATTTTCACACAGCACCAAGTTATCATAGACTCTATACAAACATAAAAATGACAGTCCTTGACCCAAAGAGTTTACAGTCTAAAAGCCTGATCAGCTAATCCTAAATGACCCATTGGGACAAGCTCCACTGAAGCTTGTGCTGGTAGAACAAACTGAGGGGCAAAACCTAACCCAGGACATAACGTGGATATGACAGAAGGGCATGGTCTTCTATTTCCTGGCAGCCAAGCACCCACTCCTTCACCCAGCAGATCCTTCCCTAAAATTAATATATTCTACTAATGTTTCCTTTCATGTTCCTGCCTGCAGTTAACCTCCCAGCAAGCCCTCTTGCTTGCTTGTTCTTACATCTCAGCTATGGCTTTACTCTGGGTGTTCTTAAACCTGATGCTACCACACATGGCCACCCACTAACCACTCATCCGACCATCCATCAGAAGGTGGTGTGAGGGGATGTATGCTCCGATGAGCCAGGCAGCACCCACTCATAACCACTCATGGGGCACTGCCGAGAACTCTGGAGTGTGCCGTGTGGGGCAAACCAAAAAAGTGCGTGGCAAAGGGCGCCCACACATCTCCTGCCCATATGAACTGTGGTGGCCACCCATGCCAGCAGACAGGTCCTACACTCATAGGCACTGTGTGGAGGGGGGCCCACAACCTTTGCAAGTCACGGGAATTAGCTGTGAGCGCTCACGCCCAGGACATGTCACTTCCAGAGGCTAGCCCAGCGCGCTTCCTACTCCGTCATGGTCCATGGCAGGGGGAGTGTAGTGCAGCTAGCGCGGTAGTCACGCTGGGAGCCATCCATTAGAATCCTTCCCTACACACCCCACCTGGATGGGTGCTCCACAGCTGTGCCACTCAGCAGCCACAGACCCCCCCACCGCCCATCACCTTGCTTGTTTAAAAATACCCTCTCTCTCTCTCTCTCTCTCTCTCTCTCAAATAAAGGAAATACTTTTATGCTATAGAGCACAGTGTAGATTTATGATGGTGTGTAGATTATGATGATTATGAAACCAATTTATTTTTTAAGGAGAGGCTGTGCTTGAGAATGGCAATTTATATTTGAAGACACAGGTCAGTATTTGATTGATGAACCCCAGGAGCCAGATGGGGATGATGTAGGAACGGCACACTCTTGCAGGGGGATCAATTGATGGACTTGTTCTGCCAGCTGTAGTTTCAGGGGGATCTTTAGAATTTACAGGTGCCGAGCAGTCCTCATTGGTGTATTCTTTGGGTGTTATGCTTAGGCGATGTTGCGCTCAAATGTCCAAAATATCTACTTCGCTACAGGACAATATTGGTGAATGGGGAGCTGTGTTGGGCCACAGCACAGTTGATCACCAGTTACAGTAAGTTACTGCCAATTGAAGTGATTTTCTTAATAACGGGGTGGTGGTGGGGAACCACTTAACCCCCCAGGAGGGAGGGGTTATTCCTGCTGAAGTACAACATAGTAACAAGAATTCAGGACAAGCTTCTTCCTCAAGAACCAGGCTGTTGGCAGGGGAAAGGGTTTTTACGGGCAGGATGATGGGGATAGAAAAATCGGGAATCTGAATAATTGCCCGACCCTCATGGAATGGTGTAATTCCGAGTTGGAATAATAAGATCATGGTTGCTCACAACCTTTCTTTCTTTACGGGTGCTAAGGTGGACCTGAAGGAGATTGACAAGATTGTGCCTTTGAAAATGGCCGGAGTTAGGACTTTTAAGTTATACTTTCGGGACCAGGATTGGGTCCCAAAGTTGTTTTGTTTAAGATGCTCTCTGAAGCAATGGGGTATATCTATAGATAGGTTTTTTTATTATGCCCGTTCCAGGAATTTAGCATCAGTTACTGGGGAGCAGGGACATAGGTCATCTCCAGATAGAGTTAGTCCAGAGCCAATGAACTCTGGAAGTTCCCCTACCCCAGTCCAGGCTCAGGGGGGTTGTGTGGTAGTTCAGGAGACAATGCAAAACAGGCTTGCCATTGGGCCAGCTGAACCTGTAGCCAATCCAATGGCTCTACATGCCTCACAAGGGGCTAGGGGAAAAATTAGTAATTAAAACTCAAGGAAGCAGGATACATGGTCTCCTAAAACTGATTTCAGCTTGAAGTTGTCTTGGTATAACTGCTTTAGAGCCAGATGACACCAAAATTACTGATATTTTTGATGAATTATCGCCTGTGGACCAAGATTTGTTTATCGGGAGGCTGCTTGTCATTGCAGGACAAGCTGTTGTGCAAGATTGATTAGTGTTAGTGGGGGTAGGCACCAGGCATGCCATGACCTAGCTCATTTAACAGAGATGAGAGTGTTTGACCCCAATGAGTTAGGGTCTTCTGGGTATGAAGGGGAAGGGAGCAGGGCATGCCCTGTGGAAGCTAATGTAGTAGTCTGTCAACTACATGAGGGAGGTAGTAATAGCAGTATGGCTCTTACCCAAGAGTCCTTGGTTACGGATTCCCAGCAGGATATAGGGGATCAAGTATCGGAACAGCTTGTTGGCTGTATGAGAGAAGAGTGTATGGATCCAAACGGGGAGGTGTGGCCAAACCCACTGCGAGTGGATGATGCATGGGCTTGTAAGGCTAAGTTAAAGCAGTCCTTGTTGGACCCGCCTCAGGTCGATCCTGGGGAAATTTTCAGTTTATTTGCAGATCTATTGGGACAGTTTGGGAAGTCTCTGTCCTGTCCTGTGATAATCCTTCTCAGAATTCCGCCACATTTAAGCCTGACCCGCCCAAGTGGTTTGATGCTGACTGCTTGAGGCAAAGGGCTTGCCTCAGACATTCTGCCAGGTCATTTAAATATTGTTCAAATCCAGCTACTGCAGTCCAATATGCTAGTGAGAAGTGCAGATATAAAAAATTGATTAAAGACAAGAAGAAGTCTTTTCAACAGAATGCCGGAAAGCCCTTGCCATGGCGGTGAAGAAGGGGGATCAGGGCCAATTTTGGCCTTTAATTAAGGCGGACTTTCGAACTCCTTACTCGCAGGAGCTTCTTGATTCAGAACTGTGGCAATCCTACTTCAATGGCACCTTTAACCGGATGCCTGATATTTATAGCTTGAATTATAATATTTTTGGGACTGCTCCGTTTTGGCCACCTGTGGCACAGGAGGATGTAAGGCTAAGGTAGCCAATTTTTTCCCGAAGAGCAGGCTGGCTTTCAGATTGGGTATTCGACGATGGACTACTGTTTTACTTTGTTGCATTTATTGGGAAAATATGTTAAGGTTAGGAAAGGCAGACTGTTTATGACCTTTTTGGATTTGAGATCAGCCTTCGATCTTGTTAACAGAAATATTCTTTGGGATAAACTGTATAAGACGAATATGAACAGGAGGCTGATACTCTTGGTGCAAGTTTTGTATAGTCAAACTGCACTTAGAGTTAGGGTAGGGAAAAATGGTAACCTTTTGAACCAGATTCCAGTCTCGAATGGAGTAAAACAGGGTTGTGTCCTCACTCCCTTTTTGTTTAATTTTTTCATTAATGGGATTGTCGCATTTTTGAAGGGGGACTTTTTCTTTCCAGCTGAGATCCGGGCCAGACCTGTGGCTATCCTTCTCTACGTAGACGATATGGTGGTGTTGTTCCCGTCCGCCTTGGGGATGGATAGAATGCTTGTAGCTGCTGGACAGTTTTGCAAGGAGACATAGTTGTCTAGAAAGTATGACAAAACTAAAGTACTTGTAGCAGGAAGGCGCTTTGCTAACCACAATTGGACCCTTGATGGGGCCAGGCTGGATCAAGTACCGTCTTACAGGTACCTAGGATTACTATTTAATGCCTCTGCATCCTGACAGGCTCATATTGAGGCTTCTGGGTTAAAAATGAGGCAGGCAGTATCTGGCCTCCTGAGGTTTTGGAGGCTCCATGGGCGGCAGTGAAACCTTTTGACCTAAAGTCCAAGTATTGTGTTTTGTATGGAGCTGAATTATGGGGATTCCTTGTTTCTGACACCCTTGAGCCCCTCCAAAATTATTTTCTGAAATCACTCCTGGCGGTCCCTAATTGTACCCTGGCTTGCCTGTTACGGCTTGAAACAGGGACTGTGCTGATGAGAATTAAGACCCTTATAGGGTGATTTCAGACGTGACGAGATCACGCTGAACCACAGTGAACCACGGTGAACCCCGCGGCGGGGCGAAAGGCCCCTGAACGTCTGCACAGCGTGCGCCAGATGTTGGCCACGCTGAATCTGCACATGGGGTCAATTTGAACCACGCTTCCCGGGCTAGCCGGGGGAAGGTCCCGGGAAGCGTGGTCAAATGGACCGCGGGCCGTGGCCAACAAAAAGTAACGTCTGGCCGCGTGCCACGGCCCGGGATCCCCGGCGGGATCCCGGGCCGTGGCACGATCGGCCAGACGCGGCGGCCGCATTGGCCCCGCCGCCCGCCCGTCTCCTCGGAGGGCGGGCGGCGGGGTGCGTGGAGGGGGCGGGGCCGTGCGGCCGCACGTTGCGCCGCGCGGCCCCGGCCCCTCCCACTTTCCCCGCCGGGATCCCCCCGGCATGTCTGTTGGGCCGTGCAGGGGTGACCCCGGCGGGGAACGAAGACGTTGGTTACGGTACGGGGCCAAAGGGCCCCGTAACGTCTGAAAATACCCATAGTCTCCCTAACCTATTGGTTTAGGGTGGAAGACATGCTGGAGGACAGGCTCCCACACTCTTGCTTTAAAGAAGCCAGTACATGGGTCTTCTCAAGGCTATGGAGGGGTAGAGCACTGAGGCACTTTCATGGTTTGGGGTTGACACCAACCATGTTAAGGGTCCTCCCAGTGAATAAAAGGAAGCTGATTATAAAGAAGCAACTTGAGGATCAAGCCATCCAGATAGACTTGGGAGTAATTCAGTTGCTCAGATGTGCCCCATTCTATAGAGCATTTAAGATCTCCTCTGGTTGCGAGTTGTACTTAAAATTGTTAGATGATCCTAAGCTTCGCAGGGCTTTAACCCTACTTTGTTTTGATTTACTTCCTTCAAAAGTTCTCTCTGGGAGGCGAGATGGTACTCCCTATGAAAATAGGTTATGCCTTTGTAATTCAGGTCAAGTGGAGGATTTATTACACGTCTTGTTCCTATGCCCTCTTACCTCATATTTGAGAGAGCTGTACTTGGTTCCATGGCTTGCTTTGCGGCCTTATTCTTCCCCTTTACAACTTCTTCAATTCTGCATAGGGACTAAAACTCCCGGGTTGGTGCATAATATTGCTAAGATGGCCTGTGAGCTTAGTAAGCACTGGAAGGTTTTTGTCAGTGACAATGTTAATAGTAACAACAAATAAATGCATGTGTTATACAAGTTATCTGGCTTTTTTGACTGAAGTATGTATAGAGCTTAGGCATAAGTTACCCAATTTTTTCGGCTAAAGCATGATTGGACTTTGGGCATTTTATTGAATTGTTCTTTTTATTGTTTATTTTTTCCTGAAGGGGTAGTTTATGCTGCTTGTCCTAACTAGTACTGTGATGCTGTATAGGTTTCAGTATTATGTGTATTATTTGGATATGGATGGTATGCTCCTTTGAAGCATAATGCTGTATGTCTTTTGTTTCATTTGTGTTTTTAAATTTTATTGCAACGGCCTTTGGTCACGCAAAATAAATTTTAAATAAGTTCTTATCTTCATCTTTAATGTTCTGAAACACTATGGTACTCATACCTTATGGTACTCTCGGTCCAAGTGACCTTACCTAGAACAAATCTGATTACTTTGCTTCTATTTTACACTCATAAACGAACACATTGTCATTTATTTTTTAAACCAAATCTAAAAAAATCTTTCCCCCCACCTTAAATCACAGCTCAGTAATAACCATAGTTGTGGTTAAAGAAATTTCATACCTGAAGGACAGGGAGGAGCTATTTTCCCAGGAGTGAGACTAATCTACTTCATAGTTACCTGGCGAGAAAGGTAATGCTCACTTATCCTCCTGCGCAGTCATAAGTGATGACAGATTGTCTATTTGATGTTCTGCATTGGTTCAGGAAACAACCTGCAGGCACGTTCTTTCTGCATTTGTTCTGGGTGTACACAGGAATCTGATTTCTGCTCAGACTATATATTGAAAAGTTTCAGAAATCAGTGGGTAGCTAAGTAAAGCTGCCTTTCTTATTTATTTATTTTTATCTTGTCACATATATAAGGGTTCAGTTGTCTTGGTATTAGATTGTGCCCTAGTATTGCAGGGTCTACACAATACATTCTATTGCAAAATCCTGTCGCTTCTCCCTCCATAACATTGCTAAGATTGCCCGTCACTTGGACCACGTGCAGCCCCTCCTCTCCTCTCTTCACTGGCTCCCCCGTCCTGAACAAATCCTGCGCAAGCTCCTAGTCTTCACATATAAAGCTCTTCACAACCTTGCTCCCCCCTACCTCTCTGCACTAATTTCCCTCCGTACTCGTCCGTGAACTCTGCTCCTCCTCTGTCCCCTCTCTCGCTCTCCCACACCTCCCCTGCTCCCCTAACCGCCTTTGTCCCGTCTCCCTAGCTGCCTCCCACGCCTGGAACTCCCTCCCTGCCCACATTCACCTCGCTCCCTCCCTTCTTATCTTCAGATCCCTCCTCAAGACCCACCTCTTCCGCTCTGCCCTCCCCAACTCCTTGCTCCCCTCAGCGAACTCCTGCTGATCCCCTCCATCCAGTACAATCTGTTACCTGAGGTCTGTGTACTCATATCCTCACCACATGGACCAGCTATCATTCTCGCTGTAACCAAGCCACGCACGTGCACCTGGGACCTCGCAGCCTCGTGAATGTTACACTCTTTGTCTCTCCCTCTGTTCCCCTTCCTTCGTCTCCCCAACCCCCAACCCCCTCCGGTCTCTCAGATTGTAAGCCCTAGGGCAGGGACCTGTCTATTCCATTACTTTGTAAAGCACCAGGTACACTGCTTGCGCTACATAAATGCTTGCTAATAATAATAATAATAACTACTACAGAGAAACAAGGCATTGTCATAATTGCATATTTACAAGTGGAAAATGCAGAGGGTAAGGTTCATATAGTCCTGTGAATTCTGCTACACTGCACTGCTATGTGGATTTGCTTATCTTCTTTTCCTGATTAAATATCTATTACTTTTCACACTTCTGTTTGTGGCATAGCAAAGTATATAGGATGTACAACATGGCTGCCTTACTGTAAAAAGCAAAATTTAAATTACCTGTGCTTAAAAACCTTAGTTTCTAAATTATCCTTGTGTGGTTGTGAAGTTCATTCCCCAATTTTTGCACCCCTTCAGCGTTACCTCTATGGGTGTTAACAAATGTGCAGCCAGCGCTGCAGCTGCATACCCCACGGGGTGTGGGTGGGAAGGGCACCACTGGCTATGTCAGCTCTGGGAACAGAACACACATTCCTGTGGCCTGACCTGGCAGAGGAGTGGGGGCAGGGAGCAATGCGTTGCTGGCTCAGCCCGTGCTGCACCTGACACCCCCCTATGATAGGCTGCCATGGCAAACTTCCACGCAGGGCCAGGTGGGTGCAAAACTAGATATGCCTGCCTTGGTTCGGTCTGCCTAGGCAGCTCCTGGGTCTAGACTGTGAGTCTGGTTCCTTCCGAGCCCACATTTAATTGGTCTCCCAGTCTAATGTTCTCGTGTATGAGCTAAGGAACCCTACCAAAGGAGTCAAAGGAGCACAGGCTGTCCTATTTAATTAGCAGTGTTCTTTTTTACATGGTTAATAGTTAGCATGCTTTTATATTAAGCATATGTCTAAAACAACCATTCCTCCTGTCTGGACTTTTGGGGATTCATAAACCAAACCCAAATTTCACAATTAGCTGTCATTTCCACAATCATACGATAAAAAAATCTTGATGTAAATATCCCCTAAGTAGAAAGAAAAGGGGCAGGAGAGGGAAAGTAGCTTTCATTCTAGACTTTAGCTTTTGAACTCAAGCCTGTGTCCACTCTACTTGATTGAACAGTTCTTTTCCTAAAGAGTTTTCTTGTATTCAGGAGGTGGTTCAGAAGAATAATTTACTATTTTTCTCCCAGTTTGTTGTGTGTCTAATTGCTCATGCTGAACTTTGTACTTAAACCAGGGTAGGCTATTAAAAAAACCCTCCTGGCTTTGAGTCACTGCGTTGGGTGTGCCAGGTTGCAGCAGAAGTTAATATGCTTGAACTGCCTTTACCTTCACTTCACTGATTAAAAAAGTATGCTGATTACTACAAGAATTTAGCCACTCACACTATTTAGTAATGCCTGTTAGAATTATTGCCAGAGTCTTTATTAGTAATTATTCTAATACACTGTAAATCCCATCTATCTCTCAGCTCTGCCAATTGGTAAAGATTCCCTTTTAGAAGAATGCAAGTTATTTAAAAGGGTCCAGTCAACTAAAATACTTATATATAGATTACTGTCAATAAAGACTAAAGGCACACCCCTCCATCATTAAAATTAATGGAAGTTTTGCCATTGACCTCTGAGATTCGAGGATTGTACCCCAAAATTCTTAGAACTGGCAGCGGTGGCTGTAGAAATTGCGCTTGAATCTTTTGCATATCTAAAATAATGATATTGGGGAAAAAGACCCGGCCCCTTGACTGGACTACTAGTTTGTGTAGATAGCTGTGGTTAACTCCTTTAACTACCTAGGAGTGACCATTTCAAATCGCAGGTCTTGGAACCTCCATCTCCAAGCTAGGGCGGCAAAGGCAACCACGGCAGTGAGAGCTCTAGCTAGGGCAATACAATTATCTAAGCGAGTCCCTATATCTACCTTTTTGAAGGTTTACCAAGCCAAAGTACCGGCAGCTCTGAGTTTTGGAATGGAACTAGTTTCTTTCCCTAATGTACTGCTTCTTGAGAGGGTCCAAAATCTTTTTCTGAGACAGCTGCTGGGAGTAGGTCCTAGTGTCCCAGGGGCTGTCCTGAGGGCTGAGACTGGTATTCTTTCAGTTCAGGCCCTTCTTAGGATGGCTTTTGTAAGATATTGGGTGAGGCTGTTGCAACAACAAAAGAAAGTCTTGACATAGGCTGCCTTAAGGAAATGCTTATATACTTAGGCCCCAGGGGTTATCCTTGGATTATTTACTTGGGGCAACTGATCAACAAGTTGGGTTTTTCGTTTAATTATTTTGAAGGGAAAACCTTGACAGCAATTAAATCGGAAATGTGTGGGAGGATTAGGGATGTAGACCAACAAGAAGATATGACTATTGTAGGAACATGGAAGGTAGCCCCGTGGTTAGGTCAATTCAAACTGTCATCTTTTTTCGAACTGTATTTGGACCAGCTAAGCAATCCAAAAATATGGC
>QEPC01015106.1:490419-501612 GCA_003113815.1 Sphenodon punctatus | reverse complement strand
TCCTTTGTTGGTTAGGGGATCCTCTTTTGGTGCTGAGGAGACTTATCTCCACTTATTCACTCAAACTCAGGAGGAGGTGGTAAAGGCTTTGGCCTCCTATATTTCCTTGGCATCTAAGAGGGGCCATACATTTTGATGTAAAATCCAATTGGTTAGGGGTCCTCAGCGTATCTTGCTCTATACTCTTGATAAACTGCTATAATCCTTGTTGGACCATCTAGTTATTTCAAACTTAAGACTGTCGACGAGATTGTTGTCTAGAGAAGCAACTTTAAAACTAATCCTGTAGCATTTAGGATGACTTATTCCATGATCTCAGTCACTAGTATGCAAGGGTATATTTAGCAACAGATCCAAAGAAGTCTATCCTGGGTTTTACATTGGACCGGGAGATAGGAGGCAGTTGAGAGATAGTCAGCAGTTAGCTAGGCTGGGTTGGGAGGTGAATAGAGGATGAAGTGGTCTTAATAAGCAACTCTTAAATCACAGCACCTGGTTATAGTTAAATCCCAATGCTGTGACTCTAGGCTTTAAGTAGTAATCCAGTGATTAGTTTCACTGCAGGGGCCAAGCTCTGCCACAGTAACCCCTGTGGAAGAGCAAGGCAATATAGTTGGGTTGCATAGTAAAATTCAATGCTGTGACTTTAGGGTCCAAGTAGTAATTCAGTGATTGGTCTCACTGCAGGGGCCAAGCTCTCCACAGTAACCCCCATGGAAGAGCAAGGCAAATATAGTGAACTCACATTGTAATGTTGGGTATTTTGGAACATGGTCTGTGGCTAGGGAAAATTAATAATAATAACTATTGATTATTTAAGCTAGCGGGGACCATGTTACCTGCGGAGGAGCATGGCACTCTGCTTCCAAAATGGGAGGGTCTTAAGAAAAAAAGAAAAGAAAAACCCCCCCAGTTATACGTATACATGTATAGCGCAGACACAGGAGGTGGTTTGGACCAAATTTGATTGTACTCTAAATTGGTTAGATGTATGGTATGTTACTGTATTGTATTATTATTATACTTTTTATAAAAGTTCTATGGCAAGGGCGAGAGCCTGCCATGAATTTAATTAGTTCTACTGATTCACCTGTGACTTGGGCAGTGGCCCATCTTGGTATTGCTGCCGCTTGGAGAGGCGCAAAACTTCTTGCATACTAAGGTTTTTTTTGTTTTTTTTTAAGCCTGTAACTTAGAGCTATAGTGGGTTCTCTTAAGCTTGACTGTTGCGTGCTTGGTTCCCTTAGGCTTACTTGGTTATATCATTTTTAACGTTTGTATTGCTTATATTTCTGCATTGTTTTTGTTTTGTTTGTTTGTTTTTTGTTGTATTGTCATATTGTAATGGCTATGGCTACACAATAAATCTTACTTGACTTGAATCTTTTGCAATTATTATTTTAGGCTGATAAAAGCAAGTAAAAGCTGTAATATGTTGAAATGTAAGATTTTCCACAGTATAATGTTCAGCAAGTTATAAAGCAGGTTCTATTTGGGATATCACAGAAAACTACAGCATATTTTACTATAAAAGACTAGACTAGACTAGGGGTGGGCAAACTATGGCTCAGGAACCATATATGGAACTTGGGGCAGTTCAAGTGCCGTTCTCAGCCACAGCTGGTCCTGGGCCGCACATTGCCTTAACGGCCCTGTGCCATTGCACCCAAGTCACAGCAGCTGAATCACAGCTGCTCCTCAGAGTCTCAGCAGCCAGGGCTGCAGAACACCAGCTCCACCAGCCAATTATGAAGCTGAAGGAACTCAGTCTGGGAGATTCTTTAAAGGGACATGCACGTGTGTCTTATAGCTCTTGGTCATATGAAGTTTTTGGTACACGACACTTGGGGCTGGAAACATTGCCAGCCTCTGGACTAGACTATAAAAGAACAGAATAATCTGGGTGCTAACTGAACCACAGGTTTAAAGTATTTTATATAATATTTCAGAGCTTCCCAACCATGTGCCATGGAAGTCTCCCAAATGTGCCACAAGAATCCGCTGGGTGCGACTGAGACCTGTAAGCCAGTCCCGCCTCCTCCTCCAGCCCTGCCATCTCCACTGGCCCCAATTCTTCATGCTGCCGCCACCACCTCCACGTGGACCCTTTTCTTCACCGCCGCTGCTGGTCCTGCCACCACAGCTCCTGCCACCGCTGCTTTGGTCCTGGGATTGATCCTGCTGCCGCGGCTTTGCCTGGGGAGGGGGGGGGGGGGGNTGCTGCTGCTGGTCCCACCACCACTGCCTCTTCTGCCTTTGCCCAGCTGCCGCTTCTCACAAAGTGGGGGTGGGGTGGGTGGGGGTGGCAGGGGGGGAAATGGTGCTCTGCATTTTTGTTTTGTGGGGGTTGGGGGCTTGCTATTTGGTTGGGGTTGCACGCTCAGCTTTAAAATGTACATGTTTGGGAGGTGGGGGATGGTGGGTTTGCTCCTGCACGCTCTGCATTTTTATATTGTGGAGGCCACTTTGAAGTTGCTATGACTACGGTGCTGTGCTGCTCCAGTGGTGGATGGATGAAGGAAGCTGGGAGGAAGGACCCAGGAGGCCACTTTGAAGTTACTGTGACTGCTGGGCTGTGTTGCGCTAGGCAAGAAACAAACTAAAAACTTAATTTTTAGTTCAATTAAAAACATTTATTATTGTAGTTGCCATTTCACAGACCTACCACTACTTTCATGCCGCAAAACTGAAACAAATTTATACATGTGCCTCACAGCTCCAACCAAATGTACAAGCATGCAGGGAATGGAAAAGGTTGAAAAGCACTGCCACATTTGACTTCTTGTGGTTTTGATTTGCTCTCTTTACCATGTTGAGATGTCAATTCAAATCAAATACTTTAATTTTGCTTAGCCTCAGCCATAGCATATAATACAACCAAATGCTGTGTTATGTCTGTGTTCTTGTTTCTTTAATCTAAATATGCATGGTTTGGGAGGGTTTTCTGTGCTATGCTGGGATTTTTGTGACACTGTATACAATTAGTAGGGAACAGGAAGGATCACATTTGTTTTGAGGGTATATTTCTACATATCTTTTTTATGGCTTGTGATCAGAATGGTTATGTGGAATGGGAACTGCATATGAAGAACATGGGAGATAAACGGTTATTTGCTCTATAACCCAAGCAGTTTACGCCAGTGAAATTCCTATCTGTTGTATTAATCAGCAGCATTTTCTTCATGGAGTACATCTGGCCATTTCCTGCCATTGGCTAGGGAATAGTACTTTAATGGTGCAATTGTAATACAGTAGCAAAGAGGGAAGACAGACACGTCTGATACCTCTTTACTAGTTTAGGCAATTTCCATAATCTTGGCAGAGCCCTAACTCAACTCTGGGTGAACACAAAATAAGATAGCAGCCAACATTAGCCTGCAATTCACCTGCCCATCTGTTAGGTGGCCACCACATGTTTGATAACTCCCGCCCCAGGCTGGGTGGCCAGTTACTACCCATGTTGTCCAGAGGTGGTGGCCAGCCAGGCTAACATGTACCTCCCGTCCGTTTGGTTTCACATAGACCCTGTGCATGGTGAGTACTGCCAGCACTATGGACAAGGCCACGATATCATCAAGGCTTGGGCCTAAGAGCGGCAGCCACTGGCCATCTGTCAGTTTATCGCATGGGCTCAGAGTGAGCAGACCCCAGGCCATTTGTCAGCTGATGGCTCAGTCAGAAGAAACTGCTGCCAGCAGGGAGAGAGGTCACCCTTCCTTGAGTGTGGAAGGTCCCCGAGTTCAGCCCAGCACTGTGCAGTCCCTTCCTCCCTCTTTGTGATTTGTCCCATGCGGCAGCAAGATCCGCTCTTGGGGCGGCAGCAGCAGCGGTGAATCCAGGTTCGCAGCGTGGGGCAGGAGCACTGCATCTGCCCATGTGCCGGGTTGAGACCCACCAGACCAGCCAACGGGGTGCTTTCTAGCCACAGCTCTGCCTGGGCAGAGCCACTGGTTTCACTGCACCTCGGACACCAGGCAGGGATGACAACACCTTAGGCTGGGGCTATGTACAGCCCCCGGACAAGATCACTCCGGCCCAGAGTATAGGAGCAATCTACTGCTGGTCATTTTTCACATAGCCAATCCTGCTTCTGGTGGCCAATGTGTAGATTCCTTGGCCCAATCTGGGGCAGTGTGGCAGCTGGCTACACACGGGTTCTGCTCTCTGTCCAAGCCCAACAGGTGGTGGCTTTGTTGCTACTCCACAGGATGGGCTGGGGATCCAGACGGCTGCTGTCATGTTTTCACGCTTGGATGCAGCATTCACTACTACTAGCTTCATTAATCATTTTTCATGCTCCACATTTTTACATACTATGTAATTTGATTCTGCTTTGGTAATAATTTCTTTAAAGCAGTAGCCAGAAAGTAGCAACTCAGAAGAGGTAAGTTAAAAAGACCATAATTCACTCTCCCAAGCATCCTGCATCTTCTTGCCCTTTTCCAACTGCAGAAGAATAACTTGTGGGCTCAAAATAATAGTATGAAATCTAATACATACAATCCCCAGGAGCTGTACAAAACTCAGTTGTGGAAATCTGTAGTCTAGAACAAGTTTGTCCTATGTCTTAGGAACGCTGCTGGATTGCATAAGAGCAATCTACTGGCATGCTAAAAATTTCTCCATATAATTTTACAGTTATGGGCCAACTGGAATCCTACTGCAGGTCAGATTTAGTTCTCAGCCCATCAGCTCTGATCTAGAATATGCCAACACAGGGTTAGTTTTATGGACACACCTTTTCCTTTAGAACTCTTGTAACAATGCTACCTGGTGAACACTAGGCAGTAAGAATTTAAGAAGCTGAAAGGACTTAGGACAAGTATCACACTCAATGTTAGAGGAACTTTAATTCCTTTCTCCAAAACAATGAGCAGTTTTAACGTAGTACATATTCATTTAAACAAAAAATAACCACAAACACCAAACATCAGTAAAAATGTCCTAGAAGAAAACAGATACTACAGCCCATATTTCAAGTAATTTTATGCCAACAGCCATCACAAGTGGCTTCTTTTCCCTGTTCACATCACTGTAGCTTCTATTGCTTTTGATTCTGGATTAACGAAGGATCGGGACCCCAAAAGTGAAAATTCACATTTCTCTCCACAGAAGAGTATCAAATGATCAGTAAAGCCTGAAAACTTTGATATAGACAATTAAATTCTATCGTCTGTGTGGTGTTCCATTTTTTTTAAGTGGAAAAAATACACTTTTTTCCCCCACAGAAAACAAAAGAAATTCAGTTTAAAAATCAAACTTATGAAAAAGCAGAGATGAGGGAAGTTTAAAAATTAAACATTTGTTAGCTACAAAGAATAAAAGTATATCTGAAGTTCATAGGTTCTCTAAATGGAAATAAGTTCTTTAATTTTGGGGTGTTTTTTTTTAAGACGATGACAAAATAAATCTCACAGAAAAGGAAGATAGTCAAAAGATAGTGAATAAAATCATTCCCTTCAGACAGGCCAATTACAATCTGTCTCTACTATGCACACACACACACACACACACCCCTCTATTACGTAAATTCTTCCCCAGTGTAACACACAATAAAAATAGATTTGATTTAAAAAAAAACAAAAAAAAAGTTTAAACATTCATTTTTAAGAATTATCTTATAAAATAACAGCTGCACTATCATCTTGCCAGATCAGAAGTAACGTACCACTAGCATGTGAATTGTTCAGCTTTAAAAGTCGAGAAACTCCCCACATTAAAAAATGTAAGACTTTTTGATCCGTCAGGAACTGCAGAAGTGAGAGCTCGGCATACAAATGGATAGGCAGATGCAGTCTTTGGTTTTAGTTGTGCTATATCTAAAAGGTTTTGTTTCATGCAGTATACATAGAAATACCATTAAAAAGTAGAAAATCTGAAGTCCGTTCAGATAGGCCACTAAAACGAAAGAGCAAAATTGGAAGATTACATATCAAACCCAAGAAATCTTTTTTAAAGATGTCCCTCCCCCCTTTCAATAAAAAGATGCAATAAAGCGACACTAAGGATTGATAAGCGCAAAATTTGACCTAGTTTAAAAAAATTCAGGCAGTCTGTATAATACTCATGTTCTCCCCTCTCCTCACCAAATAAGCTTTGGGGAAAAAAGCTTACAGCCATCAGTAATCCTATTGCCATCTTTGGGCATGTGCTGAAAAATTAGCTGAAAAAAGGAAGTAGTGCTAAGGAAAGACATTCAAAATTAGGAAATATCTTCATGTCTTTTTGAAAACTATAGATGCATTTTAGTGTTAATCTTGTGTTTTGTTAAATTTAAATACAACAGCTGTGTAACAAAACATTGGCTCAGAACTAAGACTCATCTTGAACTCAAGGCATGAGTTTTTCCTTAAAGGTCTCTCTTGTCCTCGTACTGGCACATGCATGCAGCTCTCTGGCTGTCCAGGTATGGCTTACATCCTAGATGTATGATTGCATCAAATAGCAGCTGAACAGTAGATTCACATGCTGCAAGACACAAAAAGAGATCAAAAGTGCTCTTAATAGACATATTGAAACAGTTAAAATAAGCTTAGATATTCTTACATACAAAAAGTTTAACATTGCCAGAAGTGTGGTGTAAACATGCTATGGTAACAAGGAATGAAAAACAATGAAGAGGGTTTAAAATGAACATTTTTAAAGTTTACAGAATATAACTGAATTCTCAATTTCACATTTCAGCCTCTCTATTTTATATAGTTAGTGCTGCTTTGTGGTGGAGAATAAAAATGTAATTTTGATCATATAAAGAAGAATTGAATTCCGAGTCTTAAAATAGTACAAAGTACAGTGCTCTCAAATTCGAGACAATTTTTTAATGCAGATCTTCTCCAGGCTAAATGGCAGCTTTACATCTCATCTGTAAGAATCAGAACACTTGTAACCAGGGCTGACCTTAGAATCCACGGGGCCCAGGGTGGGGGAGAAATGCGGGGCCCAGTGTCCCGCCGGCGGCTTTGCCGTTGGTGGCCAGCAGGCCTAGGGGCATTCCCCAGGTCAGGGGTGCTCCCCGGCTCAGTCAGGGGGCACTCCCCAGGGCACTCCCCTCTGCCCATCCCCAAGCCCAGCCAATTTGGGGGCATTTACCTTGGCTTCCGCATCCACCCCTCGCCGTCCTGGGTCCCACGCTGGGTCCGTTCTCTGGGGCAGCTCCCTGTGGCGGGCTCCGGTGGTGGCAGACGCAGCAGCGGCAGATTAAATCTGCCACCACCGGAGGTTACAAGGAGTGTTGGAGAGGCGGGGCCTCTGCCTCTCCCTCACTCCCCTTCTCCGCTGCCTGTCAGGGCCCAGGGAGATGTGGACTGACTGGTCAGTCGGCCAGTGGGGCCCTGTGCGGGGTTCCCAGCTCCTGGCCACTGTCAGGCCAGGAGCTGGGGACCCCGAGCTACCCCATGGTAGGGCTGGCCCTGCTTGCAACAGTTCTTAACAAAAAAGAAATTTTTTTCATAGCAATCAAAAAGTTTGGGAAGATTCACATGAAGGGTTGCACCCTGCTAGCAGATAGCTCTCAATGGAATATTGCAAGAGTAAGCAGCATTATTGGCTATACATCACTGGCAAAATACAGTCAACACCTTTTAAATTATTTTGATACAGTTTGTAGGTCTCAATTTTATTCCAAATATGGTGGTTCTAATTAACATCACTGAAAAGCGGGAACAAAAAAACAAAATAAAAAACAGAAAAAACACAGCAAGGGTTCGCTACTGATGGGAGTTACTATACATATTCCAATATATTTATTTGGAAGGAACAGTTCAGTATGTGCCTGCAATCTACAGTCACATGCATTAGCCAGTTATAGTAGACTGTACTAGTATGACAAGAATGCCTATAGCCTGCAAACACTTTGTGCTCCTTCCTATTCAGATTGTTCACAGCAGTGAAGATAAGCACATGCAAGAAGTGATCAATTAGTGTGTGCGTGTGCTGTCTCTTATACACATCTAGATGTGTATAAGAGACAGGGTGGGAGATGGAGGGTTTGCGAAATGGTGCTCTGCATTTTTGTTTTGTGGGGGTTGGGGGCTTGCTATTTGGTTGGGGTTGCACGCTCAGCTTTAAAATGTACATGTTTGGGAGGTGGGGGATGGTGGGTTTGCTCCTGCACGCTCTGCATTTTTATATTGTGGAGGCCACTTTGAAGTTGCTATGACTACGGTGCTGTGCTGCTCCAGTGGTGGATGGATGAAGGAAGCTGGGAGGAAGGACCCAGGAGGCCACTTTGAAGTTACTGTGACTGCTGGGCTGTGTTGCGCTAGGCAAGAAACAAACTAAAAACTTAATTTTTAGTTCAATTAAAAACATTTATTATTGTAGTTGCCATTTCACAGACCTACCACTACTTTCATGCCGCAAAACTGAAACAAATTTATACATGTGCCTCACAGCTCCAACCAAATGTACAAGCATGCAGGGAATGGAAAAGGTTGAAAAGCACTGCCACATTTGACTTCTTGTGGTTTTGATTTGCTCTCTTTACCATGTTGAGATGTCAATTCAAATCAAATACTTTAATTTTGCTTAGCCTCAGCCATAGCATATAATACAACCAAATGCTGTGTTATGTCTGTGTTCTTGTTTCTTTAATCTAAATATGCATGGTTTGGGAGGGTTTTCTGTGCTATGCTGGGATTTTTGTGACACTGTATACAATTAGTAGGGAACAGGAAGGATCACATTTGTTTTGAGGGTATATTTCTACATATCTTTTTTATGGCTTGTGATCAGAATGGTTATGTGGAATGGGAACTGCATATGAAGAACATGGGAGATAAACGGTTATTTGCTCTATAACCCAAGCAGTTTACGCCAGTGAAATTCCTATCTGTTGTATTAATCAGCAGCATTTTCTTCATGGAGTACATCTGGCCATTTCCTGCCATTGGCTAGGGAATAGTACTTTAATGGTGCAATTGTAATACAGTAGCAAAGAGGGAAGACAGACACGTCTGATACCTCTTTACTAGTTTAGGCAATTTCCATAATCTTGGCAGAGCCCTAACTCAACTCTGGGTGAACACAAAATAAGATAGCAGCCAACATTAGCCTGCAATTCACCTGCCCATCTGTTAGGTGGCCACCACATGTTTGATAACTCCCGCCCCAGGCTGGGTGGCCAGTTACTACCCATGTTGTCCAGAGGTGGTGGCCAGCCAGGCTAACATGTACCTCCCGTCCGTTTGGTTTCACATAGACCCTGTGCATGGTGAGTACTGCCAGCACTATGGACAAGGCCACGATATCATCAAGGCTTGGGCCTAAGAGCGGCAGCCACTGGCCATCTGTCAGTTTATCGCATGGGCTCAGAGTGAGCAGACCCCAGGCCATTTGTCAGCTGATGGCTCAGTCAGAAGAAACTGCTGCCAGCAGGGAGAGAGGTCACCCTTCCTTGAGGGTGGAAGGTCCCCGAGTTCAGCCCAGCACTGTGCAGTCCCTTCCTCCCTCTTTGTGATTTGTCCCATGCGGCAGCAAGATCCGCTCTTGGGGCGGCAGCAGCAGCGGTGAATCCAGGTTCGCAGCGTGGGGCAGGAGCACTGCATCTGCCCATGTGCCGGGTTGAGACCCACCAGACCAGCCAACGGGGTGCTTTCTAGCCACAGCTCTGCCTGGGCAGAGCCACTGGTTTCACTGCACCTCGGACACCAGGCAGGGATGACAACACCTTAGGCTGGGGCTATGTACAGCCCCCGGACAAGATCACTCCGGCCCAGAGTATAGGAG
The DNA here is from genome assembly GCA_003113815.1 of Sphenodon punctatus. Taxonomy (NCBI): domain Eukaryota; kingdom Metazoa; phylum Chordata; class Lepidosauria; order Sphenodontia; family Sphenodontidae; genus Sphenodon; species Sphenodon punctatus. Next base: position 491,886 of record QEPC01015106.1, on the reverse strand, counting down.
CAATCTACTGCTGGTCATTTTTCACATAGCCAATCCTGCTTCTGGTGGCCAATGTGTAGATTCCTTGGCCCAATCTGGGGCAGTGTGGCAGCTGGCTACACACGGGTTCTGCTCTCTGTCCAAGCCCAACAGGTGGTGGCTTTGTTGCTACTCCACAGGATGGGCTGGGGATCCAGACGGCTGCTGTCATGTTTTCACGCTTGGATGCAGCATTCACTACTACTAGCTTCATTAATCATTTTTCATGCTCCACATTTTTACATACTATGTAATTTGATTCTGCTTTGGTAATAATTTCTTTAAAGCAGTAGCCAGAAAGTAGCAACTCAGAAGAGGTAAGTTAAAAAGACCATAATTCACTCTCCCAAGCATCCTGCATCTTCTTGCCCTTTTCCAACTGCAGAAGAATAACTTGTGGGCTCAAAATAATAGTATGAAATCTAATACATACAATCCCCAGGAGCTGTACAAAACTCAGTTGTGGAAATCTGTAGTCTAGAACAAGTTTGTCCTATGTCTTAGGAACGCTGCTGGATTGCATAAGAGCAATCTACTGGCATGCTAAAAATTTCTCCATATAATTTTACAGTTATGGGCCAACTGGAATCCTACTGCAGGTCAGATTTAGTTCTCAGCCCATCAGCTCTGATCTAGAATATGCCAACACAGGGTTAGTTTTATGGACACACCTTTTCCTTTAGAACTCTTGTAACAATGCTACCTGGTGAACACTAGGCAGTAAGAATTTAAGAAGCTGAAAGGACTTAGGACAAGTATCACACTCAATGTTAGAGGAACTTTAATTCCTTTCTCCAAAACAATGAGCAGTTTTAACGTAGTACATATTCATTTAAACAAAAAATAACCACAAACACCAAACATCAGTAAAAATGTCCTAGAAGAAAACAGATACTACAGCCCATATTTCAAGTAATTTTATGCCAACAGCCATCACAAGTGGCTTCTTTTCCCTGTTCACATCACTGTAGCTTCTATTGCTTTTGATTCTGGATTAACGAAGGATCGGGACCCCAAAAGTGAAAATTCACATTTCTCTCCACAGAAGAGTATCAAATGATCAGTAAAGCCTGAAAACTTTGATATAGACAATTAAATGCTATCGTCTGTGTGGTGTTCCATTTTTTTTAAGTGGAAAAAATACACTTTTTTCCCCCACAGAAAACAAAAGAAATTCAGTTTAAAAATCAAACTTATGAAAAAGCAGAGATGAGGGAAGTTTAAAAATTAAACATTTGTTAGCTACAAAGAATAAAAGTATATCTGAAGTTCATAGGTTCTCTAAATGGAAATAAGTTCTTTAATTTTGGGGTGTTTTTTTTTAAGACGATGACAAAATAAATCTCACAGAAAAGGAAGATAGTCAAAAGATAGTGAATAAAATCATTCCCTTCAGACAGGCCAATTACAATCTGTCTCTACTATGCACACACACACACACACACACCC
>QEPC01015106.1:433041-470519 GCA_003113815.1 Sphenodon punctatus | reverse complement strand
CCTGTGTTCACGGGGCGCGTGGGTACCAGCGCACCCGTGGGGTGGAGTACCACTAGCTGCTGGAGCTGGGACATCTTCCTTGGCCCCCTTCTGCTGCCTGCTGTGTGTCGGAGCCTTCCGCGGTGGAGCTGTCGGCCCTGTTGGGGGTGTGGTCCCATGCGGACGTCCAGCTGGGTCTCTCCATGCATGATCCCTCCGAGGCCTACTACCTGTCGCCCACCACATGTCCGTGCTGGGGTACCACCGGGGCTTGATCCGTTGGCCCCACCTGGTTCACCGGGTGGGGTGCCCGGCCCCTGGGTCCCCAGTGGCCCCCAGCGGCTGCCTGTGAGTCCTGGTGTTCCTCCCGGCCCCCCGGTGTCCTGCCCCCATGTGGGCTCCCACCCCTGTCCGGGGGGGCTAGTCCCCGCTGGCTGCTCCCTCCCTGATGTCTCTGCCATGCTGTGGTGATGCCTGCTTCGTGGGGTGCTGCTGCCCCTGCCTGCCCCTCTGAGCCCCACCCCCTGGTCTGCCTGCACACCCGGGGTTTCCCTCCGTGGTTGCCCTCCTTGGTGCCTGGGTGCAGTGCTCTGCGTGGCCTCACCAACCTGCCTGTGTCCAGCTACCTGTCCCCACCCACCAGCACTGCCACCTGCTGCCGCTCCCCACCCATGGGTGCTTGTGTGACCTGGGGGTTCCGGCACCCCCGGACTAGCCCTCGGTGCTTCCTCTGGGTGTGTGTGTGCGTCCTTGGACCTGCAGCGCTGCACCGGCTGTCCTGGCTGCCCTCCATCAGCCCCGCAGTGAGTGTGGGGTCTCCGTGTGCCTCCTGGACCATTCCCGCCCAGCTCGCTGTGAATTGCGGGCCCCTGCTGTGCCTTGGTCCCGAGGTCCTGGCCCCCCCCTTTCTGCGACTGCCTGTGTTGCTGTGGGGGCGCCCGGGCAGACTGTGCTGCTGGGGGGGTTGTGGTTGCTGTTGCCTGTGTCCTGCCCTGCCCCTTTGTGATTCCCCCCCCCCTTTTGTGTCCCACCCCCTTTGCTCCCGTTTTGCCTAGTGTGTTGTCCAGGTGTCTGTGTCCCCCTTCCCTTCCTTTCCCTTGTGTGTGTGTGTGCCCGGGTGTGTGCTCGTGCTGTGTGTTCCGCTGTGGCTTCGCTGCCTGTGTGCCTGCTGTGTGTGATACGTGTGCGACTCTTCTCCCTCTCCCCCCTCCCTTCCCGTTTCCCTTGTGTGGGCATTCCTTTTTGTGCCTTTTGGCTTCGTTTGCCCTCAGGCAGCCATGTCTGTGTCCCGCCCCTGCCCGGTGGGTTCTGGGTGTTTTGACCATGGCTGGGAATCGGCGTCACGTCTGTTGCGCTGCCCCGGGCCGTGATCTGGAGGCCCAATTCCTGGCCGTGGTCCCAGTCCCGTCCCGTCTGTTTGGGGCTTTTATTCGCCCTGACGGATGGTTGTTCTGTTCACCCCCACTGGGAATTCACTGTGGTGAACCGGCTGCCCGTAACGTCTGAAAACACCCGTTGTTTTCAGTTATCGAGCCTTAGCAGAAGTTTGTGATTGCTTGGAGTCTGTATTCTTGCTTAGAAGTTGGGATTCTCTCTGGGCTTGTTCTCATGAACAAGGACAGTTACCCAGGAAGAGTTATTCAGAAGTAATTGCTTCCATCTGTTCTCACAAGCAAGGGGAAATAGGTTGTTGCTTCTCATGATACCCGTTTGGGAATTGTCAAGAAGTGGGGCTGGATGAACAAGGAAGTGAGGCACAGATGTTGATTTTCCCCTCACACAAACACAGAGAGGGAGGAGAAGAGAGAGTGGGTTTGGTGATCAGCCACGTAGGCTTTTGAGGGAGAAATTCCAAGGATTGCTGAGGGTAGGAGCCTCCCTCTCTATTTTAACCCCACTTATGTTTGGCAATAAGTACATCCACTTTAACCCCATAGCTCACAGGAACATGAGGGAGGTTAAAATGAGTTATGAGGTACTTGCTTCCAAATAAAATCACTTGTGAGTATGCATTAATTTTATTATCCATTGCATTCAGTGTAGTCCCACTTGAACACGCATGAAATGGCCAATACAAACACAAATAAAAAACTGCTATAGACCTCCGTCCCTTCCCGCCCCAAAGAGGAATAAAACTTGTTTTAATTTCCTTTCTGAATACATCAATTTATTTGAAAAACCTGCAGTAAAACAATTTGAATGCAAAACAATAAATCATTACATTTTGAGAATGCCAAGTGTCTTCAAAATATTTATTTGCAAATTTATTCCAAATATTGCTCATTGTGTAACGTAAGTGCTGGAACTAAAAAGCAAAAAAACCAGACAAATCCAAACCATTCAATCCTCCTTTTTGTGGACCTAGGCTGGGGGAAGGCAACACATAGCTTCCAAAATTTCACACATTATACCGGGAAATGAGGGACCTTCCAACATGACGGCTAATCCAATCAAAGTAGGTGGCCACTTTTGTGTAAACACCAGGGGATTCAGGTACACCACAGCTATCGCCCCAGCTCACAACACCCCACACGTATGCTACATTGTCTGAATCTAGACAAACCAAAGGTCCTCCTGAGTCACCTTTACAGGCATCTATCGACCCATCGTGTGTACCTGATGGGGAGAAAAGTGAAAGGAAATTAGTATATACATATTCTTTGTTCTGAAAACTTTGGAACTTCTTTCCTAAACTCAGGGCACCAACTTTTATTTTGGTTACAACAATACCAGGCCCATACATTGGTCAGAAAATGGTGAGGATTCAGTTTGCCCAAGGCAGACCGGCAGGCAGCAGCCAGTGCTATGGGGTGCAGCATCTATGCATAGGGGTGCCTTGCTATGGCAAACACCCCTATTCACAGTGCTTAATTTGTAAAAAAAAAAATGAATTGCCAGGGTCAAAACCTGCCCTAGAAGCCACGCCCTCTGCCCTTTAAACTACGACTCCCACTCCAGAGCTTGTCAGAGCAGGGAACCGAACCCTGTTGCTGGCTAGGGCTAGTTGTTGGCTAAGGGGAAAATGCTAAGGATTGCTGAGGCTAGGAGTCTCCCTCTCCACTTTAACCCCCCTTGTTTTGGGCAAATAAATACATCCCCTTTAACCCCACAGCTCATGGGAACATGAGGAGGTTAAAATGCCTTGGGAGCACTGGACCGCCCTGCCTCTCTACAGCTGAATATAAAATAGATTTTGATTTTAATCTGTTGATTGTCCAGTGCAGGGAAGAGGCCAGGAAATAAAAGCCAAATAAGCCATACAGGATTTTTCTGGCTTTCGTTTCCAACCTTGAAATGGCCAATATTGTCCTGGTCTTCACATTTTGGGTTGCCCACTTATACTGGGAATATTTCCCAGGGCTCAGCCTCCCCCTTGAATTTAATTGGTGGTGCTGAGCCCTGGCAAGTCCACCCCTACCCCCCAAATCAAGCCCTGCCTATTCATAACTATTAAGGCTGGTCAAGTGGAACACAATCTCTCTGCAAAGGGGATTCTTTTCAACCGACAGTCTCTCCTCCTCCATGAGGCTTATATAACTCCACTGGCAGTTTCCTTTGACTCTGCAAGGTCTTTCTGGATTTGCTTTTGTGAATCCCCTCTGTATGACTTAATTTTGCTATATTACTGAACACAGAAGAATAAGAGCTGCACCAAAATATTCAGATTTTCTTTTTCAGTTAAGTGAATATATGGTTTAGGAAAAGTTGGTTAAGAATGAAGAAAAACACTGCCAAGCAGAATAATTGCCATAATGGGAGAACACTGGTTTCTCCCATACTTTCTAAGTGCCTCAACTATGGGTCTTAACAGACATGATGCTGGCCCAGTTCACCCGCTATGGCCTGCTTTGGCCAGCATCTCACCCCACATGTCTGTTTCTGGGCCACCAGATGTGCATCCACTACAGACTCCAGCAGGGTAGGCAGCTGGCCTGGAAATGTGGGCCCAGAAGGAACCGGACCTATAGTCCGGGTCCAAGGGCTCCTCAGGTGGACCATAGTGGGTCAAACTGGGACCAGGGTCGTCAGATCTTACTGGTCCTGCTAGACCTTTCGGCTGCGTTCGACACAGTCGATCATGAAGTGTTGGTGACTCGCCTATGGGACTGTGCCAGAATTGGCGGGACGGTCTTGGACTGGTTTCGTCCATTCCTGGCCGGGAGAACTCACCGGGTGGTCTTGGGGGAGTGTACGTCTTCCCCCCCCCCCGGGACCGCACGTGTGGAGTCCCACAGGGTGCCATTCTGTCCCCCCTCTTGTTTAACATCTATATGCAGCCGTTAGGGGAGATCGTGAGGGGGTTTCAGGGCATGCAGTGGCATCAGTATGCTGATGACACTCAGCTCTACCTCTCCTTTTCCATCACCCCAGGCCATGCAGTCTCCTTATTTTCCCAGTGCCTGTCAGGTGTGGGGGCTTGGATGAGGTCGAGCCATCTGCAATTGAATCCGGACCAGATGGAGGTGATGTTGGTGGACGAGGGCTTGGGGGACCTGGGAGTGGTTGAATCTCCTCTTGTTGTGGGGGTTTGCCCTCTCATGGTCTCTCAAGTACGGAGTCTGGGTGTGCTCCTCGATTCACGGCTCAGCCTGGAATCTCAGGTTGCAGCCATGGTGGGGAGTGCGTTTCGGCAGTTACATATTGTCTGGCGGCTTCAGCCGTATCTCTCAGACTTCGACTTCGCCACTGTCATCCATGCCTTCATCAACTCGAGGCTGGATTACTGCAATGCGCTCTATGTGGGGCTGCCCAAGAAGCTGGTCCGGAGGCTGCAGCTGGTGCAGAATGCTGCGGCCTGTCTCCTTACGGGGGCGTGTTGCAGGGAGCACATGACACTAGTGTTCCGGGCTCTGCACTGGCTGCCTATAAAGTATCGGGTCAGGTTCAAGGTGCTGGTTTTAACCTTTAAAGCCCTTCACGACCTGGGTCCTGCTTATCTGCGGGACCGCTTCACTCCCCATGTACCTGTGCGACCCTGGAGATCGTCCGTGGGAGCCGTCTTGGAGGTTCTCCGGGTGAGGCGGGTGGCCACCGATAGATCTTTTTTGGTGGCCACCCCTGTGCTGTGGAATTCGCTCCCGGAGGAGGCTTGGTTGGCTCCCACTCTCCTGCTGTTTCGGCGTGTATGTAAGTCCTGGCTGTTCCGTCAGGCTTTTGGCGAGGGGTAGGGGTGGGGTGGGTTTTTTCCCCACATATTGTAATTTTAAATTGTTTTAAATTTTTAAATATTTTTATTGAATGTTGTTTGCCACCCCGGGCTGCCCTGAGGGCAGGAGGGGCGGGATATAAATTTTAAATAATAATAATAAAAAAACAACGGGTGAGTGCATCTGTTCCCATGCTAATGCAGCCGGGGGAGTTGTCATGGCCGCCAATCATGGCTTCCTGTTATTGGCAGACATGGCTGTTGGGCATGGCAGGGGGCTGCCTGCAGCATGGGGGCGGGACCAGCCAGCCGCATGTCGCTCCCTGCCCCCCCTTCCCTGCCAGATCAAGGTGGGGAAACATTTATTCTGTTCCCTGACCTATCCCAGATGGGGTGGCCAGGGGCAACCCCTCCACTCTCTGGGTCTGACTGCGTGGTTGTTTTTACTCTTTGAGAGGGACTTGTGATGGTTGCTTAGGGGCAGATTGTACAACCCGTATGCACTTTGGCCACAGGCCACATACTCCCTTTAATGGAACTACTCTGAAATAAGTGGCTTGTGGATCATGACCTTTGACTCTAATCCTCAAGGTGCTGCAGCAGCACAAGCTCCATTCACTTCAATGGAGCTTGTGCAAGCACAGCACATGGAGGAATTGAGCCATAGGTGAACATTTATGTGAGCCATCTGACTGAGTAGCAGTCATCAATTCCAAAAGCATACTGGAGGCTTTGGGTGGGGAAAAGGGGATATCTCCTTCATATTAGTTTTCAGTCTCTAGAAATCTGATACAATATTTCTATAAATTAATTTTGAAATAGTACTATTAGTTGAAAAATGTGGCAGACCCTGGAAACCAATTTCACACCTAGCACATTTCAGGCACAGGCTGACTTCATTCCATAGATGGATCTGGATTTATAACCACTTTTCATTCACTTCATTTTAGGGTGGTGTGGGCAAAGAAAGAGGGGGTTAGAATGAGGGGTATTGCCTTTCCATGCATATATATCTTGCCAGTTTTGAAGCTTGGGTTCCAAAGTCCCTTAAATCCGGAGGGTGTATACATTTTAGTTCAAACCTGTCTCCAATTTAGCTCTGCATGAAGGTTGTTTAGTGGTTAAAAAACAGCTTCCCAAATTCATGCTCTCTGATGACATAATTCACTCTGTTGTTTGTTGAATGACTTTGGAAATCCTGCCATCCTACATTTTGCAGAAACCTAATATTCAACACCGTCTCAATGTGTCCTTCTTGTGTTTTGGGTTGTCTGATCTGAGTATCTCCTCTTTTCTAGCCTGCACATCTGCTCACTCATCAGCTGTAATTTTCATAGTGCTTGTCTGTGGACTGGTACCATCATTTCTTAGCATTTAAATATCTTCACAGAATGGTGGCATCGTTTTTTCTACCAAATCAAATACCAGTTTGTTGTTATGTTCGAAATTAACAACTACCACCACCCTTTTCTATCATTTGCATGAGTGGGTTTCAAGCATTCGCATTTCTTGTATAGTAGAACTTGTAATGGCACTTTAGCTGGTCATGTTGAACAAATACTGCACTTCCTAGCTATCACATATGGGGGAATGATGGCTTGCTGGTAACATGAGAAAGAAAGCATAGTGATTATTAAACTGTTACTTGCCTGCACATTCCATTCCGCTAAGAAAGCGCCCCTTATACAGGTCAGAACAATTTGGTAATAAATTTATGTAGCCCCATTTAAGTTCATATTGTTTGGCAAAATCTAAAAAGAGAAGAACAGAATTTTTAAATTAAACAACGTATCTGTTAGAGACCCTTCAGTATCATAAATCAAATGATAAAAGAACAACTGTAGGGGGAGACTCCGAGACTTCACCTCAGTATGGTTGAATTCTAGGAGGAGGCGGCTGATAAATATATTATATGGTAAGTGGGAAAGGGTTTTGTCTCAAAATAGAATAATGCAGGTCCTGTGAGATCCTATAGTGTCATTTGTCTCCAGACCCCAATCCAATGCAGCCTTAAATAAGTTATCTTAACACTTCATCCATGGGGCATATTTAAAGAAATTGTAACTGGGTGTCCACCAAGTTGGGGGTCCAGATCCAGCCAGGAGGATATATAACCAATTGGATTTTATTTACATGGATCTTGTTTATGGTTATGGTATCTTAATTAAAAGAAGGTTACCTGGCCAGTAGGTAGCATAATAAAAGAATGCAGATCAGTGGTATGCCTGTGCAGCCCAGGATTGGGGAATTGGGGCAGGTGCTGAAGGCACTTCAGTGCTAGCAACCTCTTTCCTAACCCGGCCCGGTGGGTTCTACCCCAGCAGACACACTGACACTTGGCTAGCGAACAACAGGTGAGGGTAAAACAGGGAAGCTTGTAGCCAGCTAGGAAGGGTACATAACACATGGATTCAAATTGCAATGGTTAGGTTTTGTATCTTGTCTGTGCAAGGTGGACACCAGGCAGGATTTAGAGCAACAGAAACTCATTTTATTGTTATGTCTTTTCTTACAGCCTCTGCCCTACTCTTTCCTCCATCTTTTTTCCTCCTTCCCTTTCTGAACACCTCCCCCAGGGCCCAGACTGTGGAAACTCTCAAGGGACAAACCTAAAAAAAATAAACTACAGCTATGGGGATACAACATTAGGGTCTTTAACTAGGCCTTTGTTCTTACCAGTTCAGAGTCCAGCAGGGTAACAGGCCTCTTCTGATCCAGGCCTATCCAATCCAGGCCTCAGCCTCTTCAGGCATAGTCAGTTTTTAATGTATTCTTATTATTATTAGGAAGCATTTATATAGCACCAACAATCTACCTGGCGCTTTACAAAGTAATGGAATAAACACGGTCCCTGCCCTAGGGCTTACAATCTGAGGGTGGGGGGAGACAAAGGAAGGGGAACTGTCATGAGGACATGGGGGCAACACACCCATTTGGGGGGAGATAACACACCCATTTGGGGGGGATATGTGTAATGTAATATAAAAAGTTAACCGATTGTAAGCTCAGTGGGAGCAGAATGCTGAAACCAGTTGCCAGAGTGGGGGAAGAGGTTTCCTTTGTTAGGGCAAGTGGGTAGTTTGTTGCCAAGCAACGGTCAGGTCACCCTGCCACCTTGTTACAATAACAATGGCCAGGAGACAGAGGAAGTGACCTGAGGCCTCCTGCGAGGAGGAAGAAGGAAGTTCTTTTTCAAGAATTAACTCTCTTCCATTTTGGACTTCAACAAGTTAACAGCTCAGAGTAGTAGCTGCTGCAAGAAGGCAAACTATGGACTAAAGACTTTGCCATTTCACTAAGGAATTGTGCCCGGTCTTCAACATCAAGGCCGAGACAACAACTGATGGACCTGTATTGCGCCTTTAGGGTAAGGGGACAGTCAGGGAATATCAGTGGATTTAGAATGCGTTTACTTTATGTTTGATTTATTGACTTGCACTATCTGATCAACAGCCTTGTACTTGTATGTACTCAATATATGTTTTATAATCAAGCCTAGCGTGCTTGTGTCTTTATTTGGCCTTGGGGAATTCACTTGGGGGTACTCCTATTTAGGTGAGAGCCTAGATGAACCTTTTTCATATAAGACAACCCCACTGCAAAGTCTTCCAAGCTACAGGTGGCCAGAGAATGTTCTCTGCATTATGGCTGGGCTCAAGGGGAGGCTTGGCTAGGGGTGCGGACCTCTGAAAGCTCCCTGATTGCAGTGAAGGTTTTCAGATCACGTGGGGATCCACGTGGGCACAGGCAACTAGGTTGTGGCTGGCCTGGTGGGCAAATGGGGAGATAGCCTCTAAACGAAGAGAGGGCCCCAAACCCAAACCGCCTGGTGACAGGAACAGAGGGGGAGACAAGGAGTGTAACATTCACAATGATGTGAGGTCCCAGGTGCACGTGCTTGGCTTGGTTACATCGAGAATGATAACTGACTGGTCTGTGTGGTGAGGATATGAGTACACAGACCTCAGGTAACAGATTGTACTGAATGGAGGGGATCAGCAGGAGTTAGGTAAGGGGAGCGAGGAGGGCAGAGCGGAAGAGGTGGGTCTTGAGGAGGGATTTGAAGGTACGAAGGGAAGGGGTGAGGAGGAGGTGGGCAGGGAGGGAATTCCAGGCATGGGGGGCAGCTAGGGAGAAGGGCCAAAGGCGGTTAGGGGAGCAGGGGAGGCGTGGGAGTGCGAGAGAGGGGAAAGAGGAGGAGCGGAGTTCACAGACTGGAGTATGGAGGGAAATTAGCGTAGAGAGGTAGGGGGTAGCAAGGTTGCGAAGAGCTTTATAGGTGAAGAGTAGGAACTTGTGCAGGATTCGTTCAGGAAGGGGGAGCCAGTGAAGAGAGGAGAGGAGGGGCTGCACATGGTCGAAGCGACGGGCAATGTGCATGACCCTGGCAGCAGAGTTTGGACGGAGATAATGGGAGAAAGGTGAGAGTGAGGGTGGACAGTGAGAAGGAGTTTACAGTAATCGAGGAGAGAGATGACCAGGGTGTGAACAAGGGTTTTGGCAGAGGAGACAGAGAGAAAAGGGTGAATGTTAGGAATGTTATGCAGGGAGAAGCGACAGGATTTGGCAACAGAGTCAATGCAGGGTATAAAAGAAAGGGGTGAGTCAAAGATGAAGCCTAAGCTATGGGCTTGGGGGACGGGAGGGATGATAAGGATTGACAAGGAAGAGGCTCAACAGGGAAGAGGGAGAGGAAGGATGAGGGGGGAAGATAAGGAGTTAAAGTTTTAGCTATGTTGAGTTTGAGTTGACGTTGAGACATCCAAGTAGAGATATCCGAGAGGCAGCTGGTGAGGCGAGCTTGAATAGATGGAGAGAGAGAGAGAGAGAGAGAGAGTTGAGTGTCATTAGTGTGGAGGTGATATTGGAAGCCATGGGAGGCAATGAGTTTGCCTAGGGACAGGGTGTAGATAGAGAAGAGGAGACGGCCCATGACAGAACCTTGGGGAACACCAACTGAGAGGGGCAGGGAGGAGGTGGTGGAGTTGGCAAGAGACACATTGGAGTGGGTCAGAGAGGCAGGAGGAGAACCAGTCGAGGACGGAGCCACGGAAGCCAAGGGAGTGAATTGAGGCCAGCAAGAGTGAGTGGTCAACAGTATCGAAGGCAGCAAAGAGGTCAAGTAGGACAAGAATGGAGTAGAGGCGATTAGATCCACAAGAATCCTGCTCTGTATTACTGCAGGTGTTTGCTGGCAAAGCCGCATGGGGGCTTTCAGACCGGTGGCATCCCACACATATCCTGACTGTGCATTCCCTCCCGCAGCCAGAATATGAGCGGTGGGAAGGCAGTGGGTGGAAGGGTCTGATAGTGGCCTCAGTCTTTCTCTCTCTCTTACTGGCACACCCCTTCCACAGAAAAAGGAATTGCTTTTTCAGGTCATAGGGCAGGGCTGTTGGGAAAAGAAATCCCTAGGCTGAACAGTTCTGTTTTACAGTAAATATATATTAATATACGTTAGACATATATTAAATATGGAGAAGTTGGTAGCCCTGTCTGCATTACTTACTGCATATAGAACTGAACAACATTGCCTCTATGAAGCGTTCAGATTGTAGTGACTGGGACACTACAATCTGAACTGGAATAGAATGTAGCAGAATTCTTACAAAGAAGAGAATGAAGATCTAGAGAACCAGACATCACAGTGGACAGAGAGATTTTGTTCAGACATTTTTCAGAAAGACTGGTGCTTTGTAAGAACCCTAAGAATTGGTCTCTATTGTTCTGTGTACGATTGTAGTATACACATATTTAGTACACCATGTATCTTAGTTTAATTTGTACTTGCTTACTGCTTGATATTGTTAGAACCCTTGTGTTACTATGTTTTTCTTCAATTTCATTACAATTCCATACTTTTAGTGTTCCAAAGGCTTCCAATCTTCATTTAAGTGTTCTTGTTAATTGCTTGAATGTCACGTGTCCAATTCATGTCCACGGAGTGTCCAACAGCTAGGTCTGGGTGTCCATTTGGACACACAACTACTGCTTTAGAAATGCGTTCAAGATTCAGGATTACACTAATTATTTACTGTTCTCCTATCCCACCTGTGCCTCAACTGCTCAACCTCACTCTCCTTGCTGATTATGGCCCCCTAGTTTGCTCCCTTTTCCCTTTCTACATCTCTGTCTCCTTATGCACACTTCTTTCCAACTTTATCCTCATTCCTCTCCATAAGCCTTCTCCAAGTACCTTCAACAAAGCAGTGGGGCTTAGAGAATGTCCACCTCCGTCACCCTAATTGCTTTGCTTGTCTGCTAGATTTCTCCCCCCACCTTTTGGGGTGCTTTTCACGTGTTTAGGCTGTGATCCATAAACCGCTTACTCTGAAGTAGTCCCATTGAAGCTCTGGGGAATAAGTGACTTGTTGATCATGACCTTATATTGGAAGATCATTCAGGGTGGTGGCTGTTTATTCTTCTGCATTTGTAGAGGACCTAGGTTAATGATCTCAAGTGGAGTCCTGCGGTGATACCGCAATATCAATAAGCAGTTAATAAAATAATTACAATTAGTCTAAATAAATTAAATTATAATTCAAATACCATCTCCTAGTCCCCATCCAGAAACCTTGCATTCTTGACCAGGTCTGAACATATATTCTGACCAGGGAACACAGGCCGGGAAGCTGTTATCCACCAAGCATGTTTTGTGCGCTCCACTGTTTCTCATCTCCAGTAAAGCAATGTCATTCCAATAGGACGAGGCGTTGTAGTTTTCATGGATTATCAATTGCTTTAATCGAAAAGTTTCTACCCTGGAGCCATATTTTATTGTGTCCAGCAATCCGGTCCATATAAGATAGTGATTAACACGAGATGATCTGGAAAAAATTAGTTCTTGTTAAAAAACATAAGCAACAATAAAATCCTTTCTGCGATTGAGCAGAGCATCCTTTCTGCCTGAGCATCTTCCAGAGGCAATGTAAGACCTACTTATTTGGCCACACATTTAGCAGGCTGGGTTAGGATTTGGTAGCTTTTATAGGTATTTTATATGTGGTTTTGTTTTCTGTATTTTATATGTATATTTTATTATAGCATTGGCCACCTTGAGCCTTTAGGGAAAGGCAGGATAAAAATAAAACAAACTAAATCAATATAAATAGATCCTACCAAGAAAGTTGGTTGAAAATTCACTCTCCCAAAACTCTTGTATGTTGAGTGCCCAAAGCTCTCTTCTTTCTATTCAACATCAACCCCCAGGAAAGTCCGTAAGACTAAACTCAATGAGAGTTTAGCCATTGACTTCACTGGGAACTGGATTGCACCCTATAGCCTCAGAATTCTACAATATGCAAATAGACTGCAATCCAGCTCCATACACGTCGATGGGAATTTGACCATTGACTTCAATGGGAGCTGGATCACACCCATTACCTACAGATATGCTGCTTTATCTTTATCAACAGCCCACACTATTCACTAGCTATTCCAAAACTGAAAGGGATCAGCTCCTAGATGAAGAGCAGCTAGTTAAACTAAACCTTAAAAAATGGAAGTAATGGTGTGGGTAAAGGAAAAGTGCACCCCTCCATAAAGGGATCCCAACCACACTTTTCTAAGAGGGAAGGAAACTAAAGAACATCCTTGGTTTCTCACTGATACTAAATACTCAAAGAGCAACCAAACGAAAATCTTCATTTAATTTTCAGCTTACACAGACACTGCATCTTACCAGGTGCAGATACGGCCTTAGTGATTGATTCATGCAGTTATACCTCAAGCCTTTACTAGTACAACAACATACTGAAACTGGGAATAAAGCCACATCCAACCAACACATCCCTGTCTGTGATGGACGAGCTGCTCTGTGAGTGGGAGGGTGTGGGGTAAAAGAATAGCAAAATAAATGTTACTGCTCAGGTTACTCTCCTGAGGAACTTGGGCCAGCCCATCCCACTCACCATACTGGCTTCCTGTGAACACTGTGTCAAGGATAAAGTCTTTCTGTGTCTCAATGTCTCTTGAGGTACTATCCCAGAAGTAAGCTCTGTGCCATGGCCAAAACTTCCTAGCACTGCCTCGGAGTGAACATTACTTGGAGAAGCTGGAGATGAAATGTTTTTACACAACTGTAGGTGCATGTAAACCTTAAAGCACCAGCTATGTGCTGGCTACTCGCTTACCCCACATGGTGAGCCTAAATGGCCATTTGGGCTCAGCATGGTAAACAAGCACCATCATGTAGTAGGCGTAATACAGAGACAGGGGCCGCTTTTAGACGAGTGGCGCTCCGTTTCGCATCGCCATGGCGCATATTTTGAAACCTCCGCCTGATCTAATTAGACGAGACGGAAGTGGCTTAATATGCGCTTATTACGGCAGTGGCGCATTTTTAAAGTCCGCTAATTAAATACCTCGATTGTGAGGTATTTAATTCGCGGACTTTAAGAATGCGCCACCGCCGTAATATGCGCATACTAAGCCACTTCCGTCTCGTCTAATTAGATCAGGCAGAGGTTTCAAAATATGCGCCATGGTGATGCGAAACGGAGCGCCGCTCGTCTAAAAGAGCCCAGGGACAGGAGAGGAGAGCATGGTGGCAGCAGGAAACAGTTACAGCGCTGTGCTCCATGCCTGTCACTGTCTCCACACACTTACCTGGGTCCCCGGGGGCAGCAAGCTGGGTCCCCGGGGGCAGCAAGTGGTGGTGGCAGGAGCAGCAGCGAATCTGGGGGAACATAGTGAGCTGAGCCACCTCTGCTCCTCCTGCTGCTGCCTGCTACTCCCCCAAATCTGCCTATGTTCAGGGATCCAAGCTGGGAATAGTGATGGCAATGCAGGAGCAGTGGCTGTGGCAAAAGATTCCAGAAAGCATCAGCAAGATGATGCTCCTGTGACTTTCCATCACCAATGAAATGTTCTTCCGCCACTGCTGCATTCTGGGACTTCCTGCCTCAAGACCAGTAAGCTCCCACATCCACCCAACAGCTCATCAGTAGCCGCTGCCTGGCTTGTGGCTAGCCACAAGCTTTTATGTGTACGCAACCTGGACTCTGGTACATGTTGAACGTTGCCCATGTTGTCAATTCTCAACATGTACCAGGCATAATGTGTAATACCACCCAGGACTGCAGACCTTTGTGTATGGAGTCCCTTTCTGAAGATCTAAGAATGACCATACTTGGGACAAAGTGTAAGACCTATACTTTTGCCATAGTTTTTCAGTTATAGCTATGGCAAAAGTCTATCTTTTAATAGATACACTGTCTATCTTTTAATAGATAGCTTAAAACCAATGTCTAAAACATAAATCTTCACAACTGTCTGTCCTCAGCACAAGGAATAGAAGCGAGCATTGAATTAGATCTTTATGTATTCTACCTGCAGAGCAAACAGAATACCTTTCCAGCACCAGCACAAGAATTTTTGCCACCCTTGGCAAAGGAGATTTTGTCGCCCTCCCTGCCCAGATGCTTCTCCAATGTACGCGTATGTCAGGCACCGAGGGGCTGGCAGAGGGACTGGTGGCCCTAGCTCCCTGCTGCCTCCCAGCCCCTGATCTAACCGCCATGCTCACTGAAACACTTAGAGTGACCCAGAGATGAGTGGGTTTGCTTCCCCCTTCATCTTGCCACCCTAGGTAACTGCCTGCGCTATAGTCACACTTTCTCTCACTCATGCTGCTCTCATCCTACTGCTGAAAAGGGGGAGAAATATGAGAATTCAGGTCTAGAGGCAGAAGATTCATTGCAGAGATGTGTAATTTTGACACTATGGGTGTTTATAAATGAGATGATAGCCCACACAAGGAGGGTGTTCAGCCTGTGTTTGCTGCTTGTTTACTAGGTGGCTATGAGATATGTGTGCTCCCATTTGCCACGAAGCATTCACTTATGGCAGAGTTCTGGGGCAGTGTGGGCCCTCTGTGTGGGCCAGTCCTGGCCAATATTCACGTATGTGTCCACCCACATCTATTAGGGTGCGTGCAGCCTCCATGTGGGCAAAGCATCTAGATCGGTCCCAGCAGTCAGAGCAGCAAGTGCGCTCGCCACTCTCCCTCTCCCTGGGGCTTCTACTGTTTAATTTCACTTTGGCGTGCTCAAAAAAAGCACTTCAAAAGGCAAACAAACAACCCAGGAAGCAAAGAGTGGGAGGAGCTTCCTGGACCCAGAATTCTGCCGTGGTTGTAAATCACGAGGAAGCCGTGGTGGTGGTGGACAAAGTGTAGTGCAGCGTTTGCCTGTGATTTGGGTTTGCAGCGTGAAAACTCCTGAGTAGGGGCTGCCCAGACTGATCACTAGACTCCTGCAGGCAAACACCTTATGTTAATTGTTTTAGAAATCCTATCAAGCTGGAGTCCACAGGTAAAGCTTTCAAAACATTAATACAGACCCCACCTAAAAACCCTTTAAAGGAGAGTGGAGATGAGGCTGAAAACAGCCTGACTGTGCTTAAACTACCTAACATTGCCATGAGCATTCTCAGAGCTGAGGATGGACACTGGCATTCAGACTCTTCCTTTTCTTTCATCATTGACTTTAGCATAGTCACCAGGTTTGTCGCACTGGGTGATAGAATAGGGTAGTTATCTGTTTTGTTTTGTTCCCTGTTTCCAATGGGACGTGAGCACAAGCACATGGGTTACCCAGCTGTGGATAAAGGGGTTGGATTAGATGAGCCCCGAGGAAACTTCCAACCCTAAAGTTCGATGATGCTAAGAATTTCCAAAGTATTGTTTTTACATCTTATCAGAAGCAAATAATTTCTGGATTGTTTTTTACCTGACACAATGTGCAGCAGTCAGAATCCAACAGCCACCAATATAAATCCCTCCGCAGATTACTTTCTCATTATCTCGAATTGCAACTTGCCAAGGAAACTGACTCTGTAAGAAATCATCTGGACGGTTATAGCATCCCTAGCTTCCTTAACAGCCGGCAGAGTCACTCAGCTGCATCGCCAATCTGCTCTACAGAAACACAGATGAATTGGGATTCTATAAAGCATTGCCTTGAATCCTGCCCTGCAGGTTAAGTGATTCCGCTGGCGCTGAGCCCTCTACAGTCATTGAGGAAAAAGCAGGATCTCCTCCGTATGATGAGTTATAAAGCATATGACTACTACTCAGGACCAAGACGATAGCTGTTTTTACATGATTCTAATACTAACTAACTCCTCTAAATCCGGATTGTAGTTGGTTGTGTGAATTGCCATGCCAGCGTAAATCCTGTTTCCGCGTAAAGCGTGGTTCAAATTGACCCCATGCGGGTATTGACCATGGCGAACATCTGGCGGCCGCCAAACAGACGTTCGAGACAGGGTGATTTCAGACGTTACGGGGCCCTTTGGCCCCGTACCGAAATCACCGAAATCATTCCCCCCCGGGATCACCCCGTAACGCCATAGTAGACGTGCCGGGGAGATCCCGGCGGGGAATGTGGGAGGGGGCGGGACCGCGCGGCGCAACGTGCAGCCGCACGGCCCCGCCCCCTCCACGCACCCCGCCGCCCGCCCTCCGGGGAGATGGGCGGGCAGCGGGGCCATTGCGGCCGCCGCGTCGGGCCGGAAGTGCCATGGCCCGGGATCCCACCGGGGATCTTTTTGACCACGCTTCCCGGAACATTCCCCCGGCTAGCCCGGGAAGCGTGGTTCAAATTGACTCCTTGCGGGTATTGACCGTGGCGAACATCTGGCGGCCGCCAAACAGACGTTCGAGACACGGTGACCACAGGTGGGTAGTCACCGTGGTTCACCGTGATCTTGTAATGTCTGAAAATACCCACATTGACCACAGGTGGGGTATTCACCGTGGTTCACTGTGATCTCGTAATGTCTGAAAATACTCATTTATAGCATAGAAGGCTGTGACAAAATGCTACCCATGCTGCCTCCTAATCCACTCTGACCCCACAGTAGAGGGAATCCATCACACCCATCCACTCCAGGGACCCATGCCAGCAAGTGATATAGGCACAACAAGGACATTGGGAGGAAAGGAGCTCACAGTTGCCCACACAGCACCCAGAAATTGGAGCAGAAGAAGGCTCTGAAATTTGACTGCACTATCTATGTAGCAGAATACATTTCCCTTTGGAACTCCCCTGTTGGTCTCAGCTCTCTACACAAATGCAGAATCTCCTCTGAAAATTGACATCCTGGTCAATAGCAGAGGCGTTCTCCTCTTGGTTGGAGTTCCCCAAGGTGTTATAATTAAGGATAAGGATATAAGAAGCTGCCTGAGTCAGATCAATGGTCCATCTTAACCCAGTATTGTCACAACCTGACACAGCAGCAGGGATTCAAATCCGGCCTTTGACACTTACAAGCCTTGGCTGGGACCACTGCGAAGCTGGACTCTAAAACAGTCCCAGTCAGGGCCTGTCACTTTCAAAAACCAGATGGTGCTGGGGTGGGGGTGGGGAGTGTGACCTCTGAAACTTAGAAGCCCTGGCTGGGATCACTGCGGAGCCTGACTCTGCAGTGGTCTCAGCTGGGGCCTGTCACTTTAGAAGTTTGTCGGTGCTTCACCTCCCCCAAGCACCTCTCATGGGTGGGTGG
This sequence comes from Sphenodon punctatus, assembly GCA_003113815.1. NCBI lineage: Eukaryota > Metazoa > Chordata > Lepidosauria > Sphenodontia > Sphenodontidae > Sphenodon > Sphenodon punctatus. Next base: position 452,887 of record QEPC01015106.1, on the reverse strand, counting down.
GGGGAGCAGCCTTCCAAACGTATGAGCCCTGGCTGGAACTGTTACAGAGCTGAGCTCTGCAGTGGTCCTGGCTGAGGCCTGTTACTTTCAAAGACCAGCCGGAGTGTTCAAGCAGCCTGTCAGATCCCATTCAGGCATCAATGGTGCCCATACAGGGTTGGGTCATTATGGGCACCCCAGATTTGTTGGGGGGGGGGGTGTCTGAATCTTTGAGTGCCTGGTTTCAACTCTACCCCAGAGGTGATGTCCCTTCCACCTCTATGATTCTACATGGGAGCTGAGGTTTCTGCATTCATTCTGTCAAAGCTTATGTTAGTGCAGCCAGGCATTTTTAAATCTAAAGTAATAATCCCCCTCAAAAAGGTTTCTTTGACTAGTTTTTTCTTTTACCTTTACAGCAAGACTTCCTCCAAGGATTCGCTTCCGCCGGGTAACCGTATGGTTTGCAATACCACACTGTATCTGGGGTAAAAATGTCTTTACCTTCCTTCTTTCTTTAATGAAACAGGAAATTTTAATAACAAATTAGCTTTTAAAGGATTTGCTATAATTAGGGCTCATTCAGATGTGCGTTTAAATCGCACAGTTGCGGTGGCGGCATTGTGCGATTTAAAGCACCGCGCACTTCCGGGTTGGTGTGAATGCACCAATTCAGCCTAACGCGAACTGCTGGAGTGTGGTTTTAAAAGCTGCTCGGAGTAGCTTTCAAAACCGCACTCCAACAGTTCGCGTTAGGCTGAAATGTGCGCGGTCGGTGCATTCACCCCAACCCGGAAGTGCGCGGTGCTTTAAATCGCCTGATGCTGCCGCCGCTGCTGCTGTGCAATTTAAACGCACGTCTGAATTAGCCCCTAGATTTCTATGACTACTTTATTTCAGTAATTATAAGATGTTCAGTAGAGTAGAAACAGGAGCATGATTGTTAAGTCTTCTGGAAAATGCCAATACCTCCCAGCTATGGAATCCCTTACATTCTGGCTACAAGAAAAGTAACTCTATCTGGCTCCATTTCTTTATATGGCTGCTTTTATCTTTAAAATCACTTTTACTTTAGCTTAATCACATCTTTTCTAATTTTCCACACGTACCATGTATTCATCCAAGTAACTTTAATAACTGTCTCTTTAATCCTCTTATTTGTTTGCACTGTCTTGCAAAATATGGAGACTGCACTAGTAAGCTATGTTGTCCCAGCATTTGGGTGTACAAGTGATTTAATCGAATTTTAATGTTACAATTTTACCTCTTTTTCTGTGATTTTGTAAGTTTATTACATTATTTGAAAACAATGCACATATGAAGTTCTGATTGCTTTGGAATCAGAAAAGGCATCCCATGATCAATCAATCAGTTAATCAGGCATTAGCTTTTGCCATAGACAGTTAAAACAAACACAAACACAAGCATAAGCATAAAATAATATCACAAGTGTCATAGGAAACAAATTGAAACAAATAACATCATGAAATACATGACCGTCAAGGCCTTCATAGCATAGCATGACCTTTCCACTTAGCATAACCTTCATGACCTTCCCGCATAACACAATAACAAAGTTCCCTGGGAGTATCCAAATCCAGAATCAAATTTCCATAAACTGCAAATTAAATATGAAAATATACTCTATAATTACATTATCCAATAGCAGACACATCCCTCAAGATGTTATTATTTTAAGGCCATTATATGGTAAGTGATCCTAATAGCCACTGCTTGAGAGGCAAATGTGGCTAATATCATAATAATATCCCTTTCACAGTCTGCTGATGGGGCCATATTATTTTTTCTTTTTTGGAGAAAAATTTAACCTGATTCAGAAAAGGAGCAAGAAAAAGCAATCTAATGTCTGTAAAATATGGGCACTTGAGGACATAGTGTATTGAGTCCTCAGTCATCCCCAGCCCACAGGGACAAATTCTTTCCTCACGGGGAATTTGGATACTCCCAGCCTGCGTCCTACTGTTACAGCAGACACCATCTGCTTGACCTGCAGTCTGGCCAAGTGTATTCGGCTTGTGGGTTTTAAGTCAAGCTGCAAATATTTGGCCCTCCTCTCTGGTTTCCACAGACAGTATAATGGACCCATTCGGTTTATCCTCAAGGCTGCAGAATCATTCTGCTGTGTTATCTCTCTTAATCTTTGATAGAGATTTTCCTTTTCTCCCTGCAGAATAAATCTCACGTCTCTATTCACAGCATAACGAAAACTGGCCTTATTTAAAGTATTCATCATGAACCACAGCCAGGGGGATTGCAAAGACAGATTCCAAGACATGTGTTCCAGATAGCACATCTTAACAATGCACACTGGACTAAAAGTCAAGAGCATAAACCAGAAATTCAATAATCATTTAGTGCAGATTATTGCTAAGGAATCTATATCTATTTTTGCTCTAATGAACTGAGCTGGCAATGAAGGCAGAAATCCCAACAGGGACCAAATTTTTTTTATTTTGCAATGTCTCTAAATTATCATCTGCCACAAAACCCCATACTTCTGCTCCATAAGCGGTTTAGGATATAACCTTTGCTTTGTATGCTCGTAGAACAGCAGTATTGGATCTTCCAGCATGAACTGCATTAACTTTTTAATGGCAACCAAGGATTGAGCAGTTTTAACTTTAACCATTGCCATATGTTTATCCCATCTACTATTAGCAAAAGTTATTCCCAGGTAGGTAAAGGAACTAACAGTTTCAATTCTATAATTGTCTATATGCCATGGGTATTTCCTTGGCGACCTTCCACAACAAAGAATCATAGTTTTAGCATAATTAATACTTAAGTTATTCATTGCACACAATCGAGCAAATTCCATCATTGCACGTTGTAATTCTATAGGTGTTCTTGCTAGGAGAGTGGCATCATCAGTGTAAAGTAATATGCCAACATGTGACACAAAATTTTTCGGAAGATGGAAATTTGCACTTTGCATTTTAACAATAATATCATTAACATAGATATTGAATGATAGCAATGCAAGGAGGCATCCCTGATGGACACCACTATTCGTTTGGAATTTGGAAGATATTTCACCTGTAGACCCGAAATGTACACAGGCCCATGCCCCTCACAGTATGATACCAGAAGTCTTAATAAGAAAGGGTCAATACCCAGCAAAAACAACTTATTCCATAAACAGTCCCTATCCACCATGTCAAAAGCTGAGGAGAGATCCATAAATGCAACATATAGGGGGACCTTCACAACCCTTGTATACTTATGAATCGGGTATTGCAAGGTAAATGCATGATCTACAGTGGCATACCCTACCCTAAATCCAGCCAGTCCCTCTCTAAGAATATTCTTATCATGGATCCAAGTCAATAGATGCTTCAGCAAATACTGCCCAAAAAGCTTTGTCACTATTTTAATGAGAGAGATTGATCTATAGGATTGTGGGTTATCACGAGGTCCCTTCTTCTATATAGGGACTATTAGGTTCCCCTTCCATGTCTCTGGGATACACCCGGTGGTAATGATGCAGTTAAACCAAGTGGTAAGAAGTGGAACTCACCAATCCAAGTTAGCTTGAAAAAGTTCAGCTGATAAGCCGTCTAGACCAGGAGATTTATTCTTATTCTGTAGTTGAATGAAACGCTCTACCTCAACTTCTGGGACCATAAATACTGAGTCCAGTGGAGTTAACTGTACTGTACTCGGCCAGATTACTAAATGGTCCAAAGGCAGTGGCGATGAAAATTGTTGGTCAAAATAAGATACCCAGCAATCAGCAGATATATTAGATTCCAACCTGGGAGCATAACCATTAGAACCTCTGGCTACCAATTTCTAAATGGTTCTATTATCTTTGGAAGTAATGGCAAGACACAAAATATTCCATTGGGATTCCACCTAGCCCTTCTTCTTCTTCTTTTTAATCAAATTTCTGTAGGACCATTTCTGTTCCATAAGTTCACTAAATAGTAGTAGTAGTAGTAGTATATACTTTATTGATACAACCAATGGTTGGTACAATTTTACCGAACTGAATATAAAAAAAAGAAAAAAGAAAATCAGACTTACAAAAAAGAACCTACATCTGATTTCTTACATATTATTTCCAAAGAGGTCATTCTTCCCACATTAATAAAATGATAACTCTTTGCCCTGTACTCTTCTTTTGGCTAATCTCAGCAGAAAAATTGCTACCCTAAACATTTTCTTATCAGACTCACTTGCCAAAATGCATTTTAATTTTTGGACAGAACTGGCCCTAGGGGACATTACCTCCAACATTGTTCTATATTTATACCGGATGTCAGCCGACTTATTGCACTCAAATAAATAATGCACTTGATCTTCCACTCCTGACATACAATCACATATCCTGTTTTCATAGGGTATCCCCTTTAACCTGCCCACCAATACCTTAGAAGGCATTAGCTGAAATCTTACTAAGGTAAGAGTCTGTCTCATGGCAAAATTCGTAATATTAACCAGATATTGTTCCATTCTGTGCGAAGTTTTATATTTCCCATAATTAGGGGCTATTACCGAATTTGCCACCAGGGCCATATCCTCTTGCTTTCCAATATCTGAAATTCTCAGTTTCAGAAGATTTTTCAAGGCATTTTTAGGAAGTCCTTCCAAGGCTTCCAGGGAAAATACGATATCCCTAAGGAGACCGATAAGACAAAATCTCCATGATTGGTTTTCAGCCCTCTCCCCGTGTTCCTCCCAAAAGGCATGAGTGAGACTGTTCCTAGGCATCAACCACAGTCTAATCCAGAAATTTACCATAACCATCTGAATTTGGGTGGCTACTGAAACTATCCCCAACTCAGCTCTTAAAAAGGCCACAGGTGTATACATTGGTACTCCTAAGAGACTCCTAAGGACTCTATTTTGAACTACCTCAAGTGTCCCGGCCTCAAAACCCCAAATTTCCGCACCATAGAGGAGCTGTGGAATAAGCTTTTGGGCTAACACACTAATAGCTGGCTTAGTCATCTTACCTCCTCCCGCAGCCCAAAATTTTACAATTCCCCCTGCCGTTTGTTGGGCCTTCAATTTGGCTGATGCCAAGTGCTGTACCCAAGTACCTGTGGCTGCAAAAAATAGTCCTAAATATCTATAGAATGGTATTTGCACAATTTTATGACCATCTAGATACCATACCCGAGTTCGGGTTTTCTTATCAAAGATAACCACCTTTGTCTTACTATAATTTATTATGAGTTTCTCCCTTTTACAGTAAGAGTCCAACAATTCCAAGGCCCTTCTCATCCCCAATTCTGCAACAGACAACAGTGCCATATCGTCTGCATAAAGTAGCAGAGCAGTTTCTCTATTACCAATCTTCGGAGCAAAGATTTGTTTATTTTGGAATGCGTCAATTATATCATTTATATAAAACTTAAATAAAAAAGGCGCTAAGACACATCCCTGCTTCACTCCCCTTTGAACCGGTATAACCCCCGTCAGATGACCCTCCTTATCTATTCAGATTTTCATACAGGTGTAACTATATAACCCTTTGATCAAAAAAAGGAGACGTCTATCCAAATTTGTAGCCAATAATTTTCCCCAGAGCTGCACCCGATCTATCAGATCAAAGGCTGATTTAAGGTCTATGAATGTTACAAATAGGCTCCCCTTCCTGGTTTGGAAGTATTTTCTAATCAAGTGTGATAATATAAAGCAATGATCAGTTGTGGCACGGGCGGCTTGAAAGCCTGCCTGTTCCTCATGAAAGATGTTTTCCTTTTTGGCCCAATCTTCCAATTTCCCCAGGAGGTATTTGGCGTATAGTTTGGCCATTACATCTAAAAGGCTTATGGGCCTATAATTTGCCGGGTAATCTCTAGGTCCTTTCTTGTAAATTGGTATTGTCACACTCTCATTCCATCCAACAGGGAAAGACCCTGTGGCATTGATGCTATTGAATAGTCTAATAATAACAGGAGACCAAAAATCTATGTTACTCCTAAAGATCTCTGCAGGAATCCCATCTTCTCCAGGGGCCTTCCTTAATGGCATACTCATAATAAGTGCTTGTACTTCAGGTTCCTCAACAGGGTTCCAAGGTGGATTTTCAACCATTTTCCACCCTCCTCTTATATTTGTATATTCCTCCTCAGGACCACTAAAAATACCTTGAAAATAATCTTCCCATCTTTTAGCCGGAATATTTGGATTTGAGAAGTTCCGCCCTTCCCCCAACCCTTTTCTAATAAGATTCCAACATTTTTGGCTATCTTTTTGTTCTGCCGCCTGCTTTAACTTGCCCCATTGGGCTAGCTGATAATTCATTTTTTTCCCCTTTATCAATTGCCTGTATCTTTTCCTGGTCACTTTTAACCTTTCAAGATTTTCCTTCTCTGGGTTTACCCTGAATTGACAGGCTACTATGTTGACTACTCTCCTTAGACTCTTACATTCTTTATCAAACCAAGGGGAAAATTTTCTGTTAAACCCCTCCTGATGCACAGATTTCAATGATTTCCAAAATATGTCAACCAAATCCTCATATGTTGTTAATGCTACTGCATCAGGGGTCATAGGGTCTATCATCACTTTAACCAATTCTGTGCATTCTGGGGTATTAGATAAATCCATTGCTGTCTCAGCAGTCTTAGGGTTCCAATTTATCTTCCCCCTGACTGGGGTGAAAACCTGGGACACATCCTTACCCCATACTCTAGGGCCTACAGGATCTCCTATTTCAACCTTCACCCCAATCAATTGATGATCACTCGCCCCCGTATGCATCACTGCAAAATCTGAGAACCTTTCTGAATACACTTTCTCCTCGCTCCCCAATATATGTATAAGCGCCACAAGTATCTACCTTTCCTCTCCCATTTAGGGCAACCCACTTCATCTCAAATAACCATTTAATAAATTGGATTCCTTTAGAATTACATATACAATTTCTGGAAATCCGGCTTATACCTTGTGCATCCCAGTCATCTTCTATACCCAGCTGTTCATAGACCCTCATCTGAATTTCCTATTCTTGCATTTATATCCCCCATAAAAATGGGAACATAGTTTGGAAAAATCCTGCAACATTCTTCTATAAAATTGCTAACAGGCTTCCAAATTTCTGTTCTTTCTGAGTTCTTTAAGAAACACGAGATATAGATATTTATAATAATTAACCCTCCATGATCTTCCCAGGCAAACTTTACTGCCATGGAGTTCAAGGGGGAATTAGAAAGTTTCTCCCCCTTCATTTTATGATTATTTTTCATTAAAATTGCAAGGCCCCCTGCCGCCCTTCCATATTTAAACACCCTAGTAGCTGGACATGCCCAGATCTCATATCCCTCCAGATTTAATTTTCCTATCCCTTCTATCCATGTCTCTTGTATACACAGAATATCATATATCTGGATCTCCTCAATACCACCATATTCTACCCATGAGACCCATCCATGAACATTCCAGGATGCCAACCTTGTGACATGAGGCCTTTCAATTTGTCATTGGATCTCACCTAAATTTTCTCCTCTAGCATAAGCTTCCTCTGACATTGGAGGCATTCCCAACAATCTCACCTCCTTCTCTGTTGTAAACCTTGATTCCCCCCCCCCTCCAATTCCTTTTCTATTCTATTTCTAACCTTGTGAGTAATTTAACAGGCTTGCCTCTTCTACAGGGACTACCCCAGTTCTTACTTCTTCCTGACTTACCTCCAGAGCCAATAGCCCTGCAACTTGCTTTCCCTTCCTATCTCCCACTTGTCTTTGGTCCAACTGATCTATAGCTCTTGCTTCAACCACAGTTTCCCTGAAGGAGGTCTGTAAAACTACTGAATCTCCTGAAAAATGATCCCAAGGGACCATCTTATTTCCTTGTTGGCTTTTAGATGCCACTACTGTACTCATAACTGTACTCCTCCCACCTATATCAGCATTCCATGATAGAGTAAAACCAACTGGGGATTTAACAGCCAGTTCTAAAGCACATCCCCCCTGGTCCAGGGGATTTCTCACATCCCTTCTCTCCCTTTTTTCCTTGCTTACTAAATATGATAGATTTTCGTTCATTGGCTTCCCCAATTGGGCCTGTAGGAGTTCCGTACCAGCTAATAAATCATTTTGATCAATCTCCTCTGTCCTCCTGTAGATTTTTGGCGCATCTCTAGTTACAAAAGTACCTGGAACTTCCTTATTACTTCCTCCTGTGTCCCTATCTCTACTACTATCTTGTAGGGAGGTCATCAAACCTACCTCCTCCCCCTCTAATATCCCTTGTACCTCGCCGTAGGGCTGGGTCTCCTTACTTACCCTATGAGCTGCTGCTTCCATAGTCAGTAATCCTTTTATTTGAGAGATATTATCTCTTTTATCCTTTCTTTCCCTCAATTGCTTTGATTCTAGAGCTTGCTTTACTATAAGCCCTGGATAAAAATATAGATCGTGTCTTTAAATAACTCTCTTTCTGAAAAACAAGCGACACCCATAAGGTTGTGTCAAAAGTAACATTTACAATCCAGCGCCCTGGCGTATGGCAAATAAGATCTACTGAAGAAATATTTTTACTGGTAATTGGTTTATGGAGCAAAATTCTCAAATGCTCCGCTATATTTAGGTGGAGTTCCAAAAATGCAAGCGACCTGAAGGAAGGGCTAATACCGTAAATATCACATTTAAGGGTGACAAGGAAAATTCCTTCTCCTCTTCCTTCTGCTCTTGCGTTTTGATGATCATGTTTTCATTCCTTAACCCTCCCTCCTCTTCTCTCTGCTTAATCACCCTTCTCCCCCCTATATCCTCATTTCCTTCATTTATACCAATAGGAGCCAAGTGAGTAGAAACTAACTCCCGAAGTTCCTCCAATTTAGAGTCAACCATCTTAAGTCATGAAAACATATACCATATAGTTTGAGAAGATACAGCTACATGTTCTGTCAGAAAAGACATCAGTCTGAACTCTTTAACATTTTGCATTCAGCATTCCAAAACTTTCCCACTTAAGGAGTCCCGTCTCCCCATAGGAGGAACTGGCGATGAGTGAGGTATGTCATGAGTAATTGTCTGTATACTTTCATCCAATGAATCTAAAGGTATGGAGGGAATATTCCCCTTTGTAATAGATGGGCCTTCGTCCACCACTCTCTGTCTTGGATTCGAGATCACAAAACTATCCATTTTCCTCTGTTTAGCCTGATTTGTCCCGGGAGGGGAGATGCAAGCCACCTCTGAGTGGGAGCGCTTATAAGTTGACATAATAAGCAGATAAACAAATGAAGAGTGTACCCCCAAAGAAATTAAAAAAGAACAGCCCTACCCCTTTTCAGGAGACAACACGGCTGCCTTGTCCCCTATGGCAAATGTAGAGAAGCAGTCCTACCCCTTCTCGGGGGATGACACGGCTGCCTTGTCCCCTGTGGCAAATGTAGAGAAGCAGTCCTACCCCTTCTCGGGGGATGACACGGCTGCCTTGTCCCCTGTGGCAAATGTAGAGAAGCAGTCTTACCCCTTCTCGGGGGATGACACGGCTGCCTTGTCCCCTGTAGCAAGTGTTAAAAAACAGTCCTACCCCTTCTCAGGAGGTAACACTGCTGCCTTATCCTCCAAGACAAATATAGTAAGGCAGTCTTATTCTTTCTCGGAGTGGGAACAAAACTATCTAGTCCCTTAATAAAGGCAAGCGCGTCACACAATAGCCCAGACTATGGGCTCCTGCTGGTGCCTAAGGCCACACGCACAAGGCCGCGCGCACAAGGACAACCACACAAGGGTGCGCGCATAAGGACGTGCCCTTGCACGCGCAGCCCTTAGGCACGCTGACCACGGCGCGTGCCTTTGGCGTCGCCTTGTCCCACTGCCGCCTTTGAGCCCCCGAACCCGGAAGTCCTAGCGTCACTTGCTCTGCATGCTGCTGTCCCGCAGGTGCTGTCAGGTACTGCCGCCCCTCTGGTGCTTCAGCGCCGCCTTGTCCCACTGCCGCCTTTGAGCCCCGGAACCCGGAAGTCCTAGCGCCGCTTGCTCTGCATGCTACTGTCCCGCAGGTGCTGTCAGGTACTGCCGCCTCTCTGGTGCTTCCCATAAGTTCACTAAATAAACCATTATCCCTTAATTTTTAAATGTTCCGGAAAGTCTCTCTTTTCCATTCCAGACACTCCATATCAAACCACAAGGCCCACTTTAGGTCTAATTACTAATTTCTCAAAGAAAAAGGGATTAAGTGTATCCAATATAGATTGTGTGCCATTCAATATCTCTTCTGGGGCTGTAGCTTTCAAAACTTTTTGCCTTTGCCTAATTAGTTCTTCAGAACGTTAAACCATATCTAGTTGTAGGGCTACTCTTTCATTCCATCTAAGCCTTTTGTTGATTAAACAAAGAGGAAATGCCTCTCTACTCTCATATCTAACCCAACCGGGACCAGAGGATAAGTCCAATACAAGATGAAGGGGGGCATACCCGCTCTCCAACCTATCTTAAGGATCTTGATATCCTTAACCTCATACCAACAACCGGCCTCAATAAGAAAAAAATCTATTATACTGGTCCCTCTAGTAGAGCGATATGTCTTGTCATTAGAGGTGGGTGATACAAATGTATTTTTAATTTAATCAAGGCATTCCATGATATGTTAACAAGTTAGAGTTTTAGTGAAACTTACCTTCATCCATTGCAGCACTTGTGATTTCTTCAATGTGTTCTGCAATAAAAAAATGAAATGTTTACAAATTGAATTTCAAATTCCTTATAGCTCTTAGAGTGTAATGGCCCTTTTTACATAGGACTCTCCCACCCATGAACACACAGAAAACTGGGTGTTCATGAGTGGGAGAGCCCTGTGTGAAGGATGCGGCACGTGCACACGGTGAGTGAAGGTGTGTGTGTGCTCCCGCCTAACACGCATCCCTAACACGCATCCCTATGCTCATCAACACGCATGGAGCAAAGCAACCAGGGAAAATGGCATTTGCTCTAGGCGTGTTGATGGGTGTGTGTGGGGGTGCGTGGGCATGCGTGTGCACCTGTATGCATGTCCCTCCCACCCACCGCACATGCACCAGCATGCCCATAGACCCCCAACCTGTGGAGGCCATGTAAAAAGGCCTACGTTTACATGTTAGATTTTTTACAAAAGGATAATGTGCTATTTTAAACGTTAATAGAAATACTCTTTCATCTTAATTTACCACATATGTTGGTTGAAACATTTTGCCATCCCATAATGTAACAACTTTTGTCCTTTTCTGCTGGAAAGCAGCTTGCAATTAGGCTTACTGCAATAATACGTGCCAAGTAACTCAGTAATCAAGATCATGGGGGGTATTCTGAACATTAAAATATTCCATAGTCAAAAAACCTCCCATTTACAAGAAGAGTTAAGGCTCTTGCAAATTCAATCATGCACTAAAAAGCATGGACATTGCAAGTTAAGGCTCCTTTACCCCGACTCACCCAAAGCACCCCCTGCCCTCGTGCCCCTGCCCTCGCTCCCTTATCCCACTGCCCTCGCTCCCTTGTTCCCCCTGCCCTCACTCCCTTGCCCCCCCCAAGTGCTGCCCTCCCCTCACCCTGTTGCTCTAATAATATCTCCTTCGCTTCCTTTTCGAGTCCCCTCAAGGAATGGCATCTGGATTTTTTCCATTCTAAAGTTCCCAGTGTAAATGTTCTGGGCTTGAACTGGAAAGATGTTAAGTGCTCAGGCCAGGTTCAACAAAGATCTGAAGTTTATGTTCAGCTTTGATCAGATGAGCATGTTTCATTGGATTTGATGAGGCTTGTAGTATGCATAAGTGCTTTGTGGGATCAGGGTGAGGAAGGGGGAAGAAAGGGGGGCAGCTATTGGGGTCATGTTGGACATGGGGAGGCATGGTCGGGGTGAGGAGGATGGTTCATTGGGACTATCAGGAGACATACTTGGTGTTTGTCCCTGTGTCCCACACCCCCTATCTTGGGATATCGGGGGGTTCAGACCAGTAGGGCCCCTGATCTGTAAACAATGCTGCTCAATGCAAGGTCGCTGGCCAATAAAACATTCACCATCTATGATCTTATTCTGGATTAGGCCACTGACCTCAAACGCATTACAGAGACCTGGCTGGATGAGGCATCTGGGCCTGTTTTGTCCCAGATGGTGCCAGCCGGGTACTCGGTGCAACATCAGCCTAGGACCAGGGGCCAGAGGGATGGAGGGGCTGTGATCTGTAAACACCTTGCCTTTTTGGAGGTATCTGGTGCATGACTCACCCGACATGGAGTGTGTCCACCTTGTGCTGGATTTGGCAGAGGACAGATTGAGGATTCTGCTGGTATACTGGCCACCCCACTGCACAGCAGACTCCCTGACTGCTCTAGCCGAGATGGACTCAGAGGTGGTGCTGAGATCACCCAAACTTATTTACTTATTTATAATAATATTTCTATGCTGCCCCCTCCTGCTACAAGCATCTCAGGGTGGCTAACAACAGTTAAAAACATATAATAAAATTAATTAAAAACAACATTCCCAAAATTAACTCTCTCCCCAAAAACCAATAAAACCCCAACCCACACATCCCATCTTCCTCGGCAAAGGCCCGGCAGAACAGTCAGGTCTTACACTTTTTACGGAAAGAAAGGAGGTCATCGGTCAAGCAGACCTCCAACGGGAGGGAATTCCACAGCCGTGGTGCAGCCATCGAGAATGCCCTCCTCATGGTCAACACTCAGGAAACCCAGGGGACCTCAAGAAGTGCGCCCCTGGCTGAACGCAGAGGTCAATCCAGAATCCGGAGGGTGAGGCGGCCCTGAAGGTAGTGGGGCCCAGACCATTTAGGGCTTTAAAGGTCAACACCAACAACTTGAATTGGGCCCGGAAGACTATTGGCAGCCAGTGCAGAGAACGAAGCACTGGAGTAATGTACTCGCGTTGACTGGTCCCCTTCAGGAGATGAGACACCGCATTCTGCACCAGCTGCAGTCTCTGGACCGTCACCAAGGGTAGCCCCATGTAGAATGCGTTACAGTAGTCTAATCTCGAGGTAATACAAGCACGGATGATTGTGGCCAGGTCCAAGTCCGAGACATACAGCCTAAGACGACGTACCAGGTGTAATTGGCGAAATTCACCCTTCGCCACAGCTTCCACCTAGACATCCAGGCGGACCTGTGGATCAAGGAGCACCCTCAGACTATGGACCTGGGATACCAGGGGAGGAGAGACCCCATCAATGATGGGGGCCATCACTCCCCTGGCTTTCCCCACAACCATCACCTCTTGTCAGGATTTAACTTCAAGCAGCTCACCCTCATCCAGTTCCCCACAGCTGACAAACACTGGATAAGCATCGAGACTGCCGCACCAGGGTCTGATGAAAATAAGCGATACAGCTGGGTGTCATCAGCATATTGATAACACCTTACGCCAAACTCTCTGACGACCTCCTTCAAGGGCTGCATATACACATTGAAGAGGAGAGGGGACAAAATGGAACCCTGCGGGACTCCACATGTGAGGCCCTGGGGAGAAGATGAATAATCACCCAGCACCACATGCTGGGTTCTCCCGGTCAGGGAAGCACGGAACCATTCAAGAACAGCCCTGCTCATTCCTGCCTGGTTCCACAGCTGAGTCACCAACAACTTGTGAACAATGGTATCGAATGCAACTGAGAGATCTAACAAAATCAACAGGGTCGAATGACCCTGGTCCAACTCTCGGGAGAGGTCGTTGACCAAGGCCACAAGTGCAGTCTCTGTGCCATAACCTGGATGGAAGTCAGACTGCAAGGGATCAAGGAAGTTGACCCGGTCCAAATGCTCCTGAAGCTGTCAAACCACCACCTGTTCAATAACCTTCCCTAAAAAGTTCAATAACCTCCCCTCTTTCCGTCGTATGTGTAAAACCTGGCTGTTCCATCTGGCTTTTGGCAAGGGAGATGGGGTGCAGGGTGGGATGGGAGGGAGATGGGGAGTAGGTTAGGGAAGGGGGGAGGGTTTGTTGTTTAGTGCTTTTCTTTTTAATGTGTTAATGTGCTTTAATTGTGTTACTTTTAGTTTGTTATATTTGTTTACTGTATTGTAAGCTGCCCCAAGCTGCCTGGAGCAGGAGGGGTGGGGCAAAAATGTTTTAACAAATAAATAAATAAATAAATAAATAAATAAATAAAAAGGGAAGATTAGAGACCGGACGATAGCTGGCCAGGATGTCAATGTCCAATGATGACTTCTTGAGCAGGGGCTGCACCACCACCTCCTTGAGGCAGTCCAGCATCCTGCCTTCCCTAAGGGAGGCATTGACTATCCTGGCCAGCAATGGCCCTAATGTCTCCCAGCTGGCCTTAACCAGCCAGGACAGGCATGGATCTAATTCACAATAGGTGGCTCGATCAGTTCCAAGCACATCACCCGCATCTGAGGGTGACACGTCTTGAAATTCATCCCATAAAACAGGACAAGATGGGGGTTTCAACTGCCTCTGCCTCACCCACTGTTAAAAGTGCTGTGTCAAAGCCATGGTGGATTTGAGCGATTTTATCCACAAACAAGTCATAGTGAGCATTTGATATCTCTGAATCCAGGCGGAGGGAGGCTGGACTGACCAGCCTCTCAATAACAACAGCCTTATTGTTTTGGGTGATTTCAACATACACGCTGAGGCCAGCCTTTCAAGGGCAGAGTAGGAGTTCACGGCCACCATGGGCCTATCCCTGGTTATATATTTGGCTTGACACACAAAGTGGGACACTTGTGGATTTTCATGTTTTACACCAGCCTGGAAACATGGGTTCTGATTTTCAGGGGTGTTGTTATGACACCATTGTCATGGTCAGATCATTACCTTCTGAACGCTCAGATCCCAGACCTCTTATGCCCTCATTGGGGTGGTGGACTGGTTCAGCTGGTCCATCCCTGGAGACGAATGGATCCAATTGTTTCCCAGAACTCTCTGGAGGATATGCCTTCTGACCTTGATGGCTACTCTGTTGATGACCTGGTCGCTTTGTGGAATGACATCTTGACCAGGGCTATTGACCATGGCCATTTCAATGGTGCAGTTCCCCCTGGTATATGGAGGACCTGAGGCAGCTGAAGACGGAAAATAGGTGGTTAGAGTGCAGGGGGTGCTCAACTCACGCTGAAGACAACCAACTGCGGCATAACCAACTATCCATTTTTGAAGGAGTATGCCATGGCTGTGATGGCAGAGAAGAGAGTTTTCCTCTGTGCTATCATAGCATCTACAAAGTCTTGTCTAATGGAGCTGTTCCAGGTGGTGACAGGCCTGGTTGATCTAACCTGTCTCCAACAGGAAATGGAGTTAGCTAATGCCCACTGTGACATTTTTATTAATTACTTTTCATACAAAATTGCTCGTATTCACCATGACCTGAGTGCTGCCACTTGACTTCCAGATCAGAGTTTGGGGTTATGGAGGCTCAGTCTTGTCCTGTTTATCTGGAACTGTTTCAATTGATATTGCTTGCTAATGCAGGAGAAGTGCTTAGGGCACTGAGGTTAACCAGTTGTGAATTAGATCCTTGCCCATCCTGGCTGGTGAAAGCCAGCTTGGAGATGTTGGGGCTGCTGCTGGCAGAAGTTGTTAATGGGTGAAAACAGACATGACGCTAACCACCCTTTAACCACCCTTGGTGGTTATTTATGCATGTTGCAGGGCAGTATTGGTGCCCTATGCAGCCCTGCAACATGCATAAATAACAACCAAGGGTGGTTAAAGGGTGGTTAGAGTCATGTCTGTTTTCACCCAATGTCTCCCTTCGGGAGGGTAGGATCTCGGATGCCTTTAAATTGGCAGTTGTCCAGTTGTTGCTTAAGAAATCATCTTTGGACGCTGACTTCATGGCCAGCTATTGGTCTGTCTCTAACCTCCCCTTTTTAGGGAAGGTTATTGAATGGGTGGTTGCCCAGCAGCTCCAGGCTCATATCAACGTGATCAGATTCCTGGACCTATTTTAGTCGGGTTTTTGCCCTGAGTACGGCACAGAGGGCATTGGTTGATGAGCTACACATAGAGATTGATAAGGGAAATTCTACGCTGTTGATTTTGTTAGATCTTTCAGCAGCCTTTGATACAGTTGATCATGAGGTGTTGTTGACATGACTACGGGACCTGGTAGGGGTACATGGCACTGCTCTTCCCATTCCTTCCAGTTGGAAAGATCTCAGTGGGTGGTGATGGGTGGTTGTTCATCGTCCCCTCGTGACTTCCGCTGTGGGGTCCCACAGGGTTCTAGTCTGTTTCCCCACTTGTTCAGTGTGTATCTGAGACCTCTGGGTGAGATCATTTGGAGGGTTGGGGTGAAATGTCATCAATATACTGAAGACACGCAGCTCTCTCTCTCCTTTTCATTCGATCCAGGTCCTGCAGTCTCACTGCTCACCCAATGCCTGGCTGTGGTTGGGGACTGGATGAGGGTGAGCTGATTGAAGCTAAATTCTGACTTGACTGAAGTGATGATGGTTGGTTGGCCTTGTGACATGGAGGGGATTGGAACTTCTGTTATTGATGGAGTCTATTCCCCTCTGGTCAATCAGGTTTGCAGCCATGCTTTGTAACCCTCTCTTTAAGATATAGAGATATTAGTTTCTCTACTAGAGGAGGCTGGAGAAATGGGAAGCCATAGATACGAATGGGTTCTCCATATTAGGAAGAAAAGACACAGTTCTGTGGAGTAAGTTCTCCCCTCCCTTTGGGGACTGCTAAACTCTGCCAGTCAGGAGGCTTTACCTCAGGAAGAGATAAAGCTCCAGAGACTGACCTGGAGGCTTGAGTCACAAGCCTATACTTTACTTTTTCAGGTATGGGGAAGGCCTTTGGGTGGGTTATTTATGTAAAGGAAATTTTATTTTACCCCTGATAGCAATGATACGTATACGTGTGAAATGTATTAAAGGAACTGTGGTTTAGTTGGGCTTATTGTAAATGCTTGGACTAATAACACTAAACTATAAAGAAGTTATTATTGTGGAATATAACTGATATGATAATTGTTGTAAAGGCAGTTCTGTGGAGTAAGTTCCCCTCTCCCTTCGGGGACTGCTAAACTCTGCCAGTCTGAGACAGGTGGCTTTACCTCTGGAAGTTCCAAAGACTGGCCTGGAGGCTTGGTTCACAAGCCTATACTTTACTGTTTCAGGAGAAATACCCAGCAGGCAAAGACGAGCATAGCAGATATCCACGAACACTTCACTACCCACTGAATTGGAATGCAATGGACAAGTCAGAAACGAGGAGTGCTAGAGACTGTGCTCAGGGAAAATAAAAGTTATAGAGTTCCCTTTATAAATGCAGTGAGTGAATGGGAAACTGTACTGTTGATGTTCCAAATTGGTAATGTTCAATACTTCACATAAAAAGAATAAAATTCGGAACTAGTTTTTAAAGGTTTCATATTCATAAGACTGTGTCTGAGATTTATTACATGATGTTTTGGTATAAAAGCTAAAGGTGGTAAATCGCAGGGTGGAATCATGCTGTCAATCCAAGACTGAATCCTATTCTCCCAAACTGTATCAGGGTGGTTTCTGTGTCCTTTTTCCTGGCTGTCTTGTGCACCACCCTCCTGGAGTTGGCTAGTTAACAAACACTTAGGGGTTACACTTTCATCACTTCAGTGCTAGATTACTGCAGTGCGCTTTATGTGGGGCAGCCCTTGATGACGGTTCGGACGTTGCAGCTGGTGCAGAACATGGTGACTCAGCTCCTTTGGGGGACAAGTTGCAGGGAGCACATTACACCAGCGCTCCAAAGTCTGCACTGGCTGCCTGTAGTCTTCCGGGCACAATTCAAGGTGCTGGTGTTGACCTTTAAAGTCCTAAATGGTCTGGGATGTACATATCTGCAGGACTGCCTGTCCTACCATGTTCAGTTGTGACCCCTGCAGTCAGCTGGGATTGCCCGTTTACAGGTTCCATCTGCTACTATTGTCCATAGGACGGGAGATGCGGGGGAGCTTTCTTGGTCGCTGCCCCCCCAGTTTGTCGAACTCCCTTCCCCTGGAGGTTCATCTGAGCCCAGGCCTAAACATCTTCCGGAGATGGTGCAAACCCTTTTTGTTTTTTAAAAAATCATTTGGTGGTGGGTGGGAATAGGGGCTGGTTGGAGGTTCTGGATGTGGTTGAGGGTTGGGAGAGGGTTTTTGGGGTGAAGGTGGGGTAGCATGAGGTGGGTCTGGAGGGGGTGAGGAAAAAGGGTTGGTGGGGAGGTTGGGGTTTTTCTGCTGTTTTATATGTTATGTTTTTAAGGTGCCCTGAACCATTCAGGAAGGGTGGGGTAAAAATTAGAAAAATAATTAATAAGAGGCATCTTGCATTTCAAGCTGTCTGTAACATCAGCCTAAAGAAGTTTTCTGAAGCCATAACACCATGTCTTAAATACAATGCATTTGTTAATGTACCCCAAATGGCATTTGTCTGTTTTGCAACCATTTCATATTGTTGACCCACATTGTTGCCCATCCCATAATATACCACCTTTTGTCCTTGTCTGCTGAAAAGACAAAGTTGAGTTTGTGAACCACTACAACTCCCAGATTCTGCTCTGCAGTGCTACTGCTTAGCCAGTTATTCCCGATTTTATAATTTTGCTTTGTTGCCCCTACGTGTAATACTTTTGTTAAATCTCTTTTTATTTACTCCAGCCCACATCCTGATTTATTCTAGATCCTTTTGTATTCTAATCCTTTCTTCCAATGTGTTTGAAACACTTCCCAGTTTTGTGTTATCTGCAAATCTGATGTGAAGCTAAGTTGGAATGGGGCCTTCACATTCCCCCACCAATGGCAGGGAGCACAGATGCACTGGGGCTTATGGGTCCCCTCTTCCAAATCATTAGTGAAAATGCTGGAGAGGACTGGACCAAGGACAGACCTGTGTTGAACTTCACTTCGTACTTACTTCCAGTTTGAAGGTAATTAAATATCACAAAAATGATCAATGGTTATTATTGAGTGCGGCTTTGTAGTCGGCGATAAACTCACCTGATGAGAGCTTCTTCTTTAGCTTCTTCATCTTCTTCTTCTCATTTTTCAAGCCTACCTCTAAAACACAAACACATGTATCCAGTATGAACAGACTAGTTTGATATGTATTTCTCTTGCAACTAATAGTTTCCAGATCATGCACTTTGCTGAATTTGCAAAAAGTACTTAATAAAAAGACAGTAAGACAGCCTTACAATTTACTACATGGCTGGGACAAATAATGATTTATTGGCAGGTAAATAAAAACACTGTTAATTTCTTTATTATCATCTTGAATGGAAGAATAGGTTTTGTGCCTCTGAATAAATTATATTGATACGTTTGCAAATCTGGGTTAGGTGCAGCTGTGGAGACTATACATCCATTATGTAGATCAAGATTGCTTTTATATATATAAAAGTCCACCCACCCATCCTCCCACACATCTGTGCCATTAGAAAAGGGCCAAGGTTAGCAAAACTCTGGAGAGGTTTTATATATATTATATATACTAAAAGTTCAGCTGATGCGATTTACTTTTTGGTGTTGCAAACCACTGAAACGTATAAAATACACTCATTTTTTCTCTAACTTAAATTGATCAGAAGAAAGAAGTTAAATTTATCATAGAGATTTAAAATGTAACCTGCACAGTGAACTTGAGCTTCATCTTCCCCTGTAAGGCAGTCTATTTACTTGTTGCAGAGGTGCTCCCTTGGAATACACACATCTGATTTACAGTGGAAGCTGCCATCTCTGCATTCTGCAACCAAAAAGAGAACTCAGTTTGCACTAGAGCTGGTCAACTGCTTCACCAGCATCACAACTGTAGGAAGTCAAATTTATCATAAAATACATATACAGTACAGCTACAATTACAATAAGGCCATACATTGAGACATAAATTATGAATTGCCACCAATGGGGAAAACACAGGGAAGATTGGTCTCTGTACATAATTAAAGCAGA
>QEPC01015106.1:394412-432941 GCA_003113815.1 Sphenodon punctatus | reverse complement strand
AAGTTTTTTTGTGGCCCCTTTCCAGTTCCTGGGTCTGGCCCCTGGATCCATTTCCTACCTCCAAGCACAGAAAAACTGATCTCAGGGTAAGGGAGCAAAGATGAGGGCATGCACACAAGGATACAGGGCAGATTCATGGCACAAATCCATGATTGGCGGCGGGGCCCTCCTTTCCTTGAGTGCATCCCTTAAGTACCCTCACCCTCAACTTGTACGTGGCCCTTAAAGCTGGCACTAACTTTCAACATGGCTCCCAGGACAGAAGAGGTTCAGCACCCCTGTTTTAAACATTTTAAAGACTTTTCACCAAATGAATTTAAGCAGGCTGCTGTTTTTTTGTTTCCTGGCAGCCTTAAGGCATCTTTGGGAAATATTTCCTATTAATTATTAATTATTATTTATTATTTTATTTTAGATTTATACCCTGATCTATCCCAAAGGTTTAATTTATTGGAATAATGTATACAACGTAGACATAGCTGAAAAGCAAACTTTTTTACCTTT
Organism: Sphenodon punctatus; assembly: GCA_003113815.1. Classification (NCBI taxonomy): domain Eukaryota; kingdom Metazoa; phylum Chordata; class Lepidosauria; order Sphenodontia; family Sphenodontidae; genus Sphenodon; species Sphenodon punctatus. The sequence goes on along the minus strand of QEPC01015106.1, from coordinate 432,437 downwards.
GCAACACAATTCATCACTTAGGTCTCCGCAGTCATTGATTCCGTTACAGGTTTCATTCAATGGAATGCATTTTCCGTTGACACAACGGAACTCTTCTACTGAACAGCCTGTCAAGCAGGACAGAAAACATTGTTATGAAATTTCCTGCAGCGCAATAAGTATACAAGGAAATCTATGTGTTTGTGTAGATTAACATTGTGACCCAGGTTATCTTTGGGCCTCATCCAAAGCTCTTTGAAATCAATAGGAGTCACTAGGTGTTAACAAACAAGACCTGGAGTCCAGGTTTGGTCCGTACAGCCCCCACTCAGTGTTTAGTATAATAAATGGGAAGTCCCCTGTGTGTATTTCTTGTGCATTCAGGCAGCCCTCACTAACCATCCATTCACAGGTTAGCATGACAAGCCTAATACTGGTCAGGCATTCTTTCCCACTGTGCTCTGCTCACCAACCCCTTCTTCTCAGTATCCCACCCACTGATAATTATTCACAGCCACCGCAAGCCATGGGAACAAGAAGCTTCTCCAGCTGTTTCTTTCTTCCAGGCTGTTATGGGTGAAAACAGACATGACGCTAACCACCCTTTAACCACCCTTGGTCATTTATGCATGTTTCAGGACTGCATAGGGCACCAATACAGCCCTGCAACATGCATAGATAACCACCAAGGGTGGTTAAAGGGTGGTTAGCGTCATGTCTGTTTTCACCCTATGTCTCCAGGAAGCTGTCCAACACCTGCTATCCCTGCCCACCAATGGAGGTTCATACCTGGGTTTACACCTGCCAGCACTTGTTGGCTGAAAATAACCTTTTGCTATGGACAGAAGAATGCTGAGTTTATTGAGCAAATTGCATACTTTATTGAGCATGAAAATTCAACTTTATTTAGTGAAAATTCAAAACAAAAGTAAAAATTGAAATCAAAATCAATCAGTCTTTGCATGTTGTCATCACTTGGTTTATCACAGCCATGGTTCACAGCAATATACTGGCAGGTAGCAGCACACAGTTTTATTGGAGTTTTGCCTGCAGTGGTGTTGGAAATCCCTCTCTGTTGACATAAAACTCCTAGTCAAAACTGGGTCTCTGTACCCCCCTCTCTATCATCTTCATCTTCACCATCCCTGCTTATGAGGGCACTCTGCACCTCTTGGAGTGTCCAAATCTCATACAGGGAAACAAGCCCTCCTTCTGTCAGTTCACGTTCCCTGTACCCCAAGATACTGAGTCTGTGAAGAGATTAATCTCTGCCATCTGATTGAGGCACTCCCGATGGCCTTGTAGGTATCCTCTGGCTGGTATCAGGACAGTGAAGAGAAAAACCAGAAGGGAAGGTTCAGCCTCTGTTAGTGACTGCCCTACTTCTGGCAGTGCAGAAACATCCAAAAAAGTCACAATCTCATCTGGGACTTCCACTCTTCCATTCTGCTGAACTTGGAACTTCAGCAGAGTTGCATGGTATCTGTACTCCATCATGCATACACAGGAACCCATTGTGTGCATATGTCACCCTCTGAGCCCATAAGCTGCCTCATTCTCTCTGTACATTAGGACTCACCCAAATGTCAGCAAAGGCCAGGGTATCCATCAGGGTATCCAGAGAATGCCAACAAACAGTGGCCTTTTCCTGAGCATTTCAGCATTCACAGATTAGCTGGCTGCATGCTTGAACCTCTGCATTTCCTATTGGCATTCACAGGCTAGCTGGGTCTGGGAATCCCAATAGGAAGCACAGAGGCACAGGTGTGAGCTAGCAACTCTGAGACTGCTCAGCACCTGACCTTTGCCCACAGTAGTTTCCTTTGCTCTTTGGCATCTGGGTGCTCTATGCCCTTGACCAGAACCTCGGGTGGCTCCCTGAACAAGGGCTGGCCCTCAAGCCTAAGAGGATATATCGTGAGAGTCATGGTGTCCATATCCATGTGAACGCGTGCTGGCTCTCGGGTGGGGACAGGCTGGAGAAATCTGCCAGTGGTCATGGCTTCAATGGTGGGACCAGGAGCAGTTGCAGTGGGAGCAGCTGCAGTAGTAGCAGGTAGTGGCGGAGCCATATCCACCTGCTTCTGGCCCCTGGCGAAAGTGCAGCAATACAGGCAGGATGCAATGATGGCTCCATCCACAGAAAGGAACCAGTCAAGGAGCTTGTAACAGAGGGATTTTTGCCTCCAGATGAAGTTGTTGTCCTGGATCTCTTTGTATCTGTGCCTCAAGTCTTGACCCACTGCCAGTACAGGTTCATGTCCTGGGTAGCACTTCTGTGCCATTTGGACCACGATCTCTTGGAACACTGCCTTGTTCCTGTAGCATTTAACCAGGGCATATTGGATCTTCTGTTCCCCCCATAGAGTGATGAAGGCCTTGGTCTCTTCCTTGGTCCAGGAAATGCAGCACTTGCGGGTGGATCAGTAGGCGGAGAGCAACTGCAATTGCACAGTGGTGGTGGTGGTAGTGGTGCTGGTTGTGGTAGAGGTGTTGGTGGCCTGGCTGTCAGTGTGGGCCCTGGTCCTGGCGATGGTGATCCTCTGCAAGTCGTTACAGAAAATGCAATGATTGGGAAAAAGCAAGCACCAAACACATTCTGCCAACCAGGAAAAGCTGGGAGAATGCATGTTTGAAAATGGCACAGTGGGCTTTTAAGGCGGACATTACGTGTATGCCAGTGACAGTGAGAATGGAGATTGGGGCCAGAAGTGGTCACGCCTTAGAATGCTCTAGGCTTTTCACCCATGACTCTCTGGTACTGGTGGACCTGTACCTGCAGGACCTGGTGTCAGTTTGAGCCATGGCCCGGCGATGGTAATCCTCTGCAAGTCGTTACAGAGAATGCAATGGTTGGGACACGTGGACACACATCATTTAATTTAATTTATTTATTTATAATTATATTTGTATGTCGCCCCCGACATTTTAAATCATATAATAAAATCTATTAAAATTGACATTTTTAACCCCACATTAAAATAACCCAACACTAAAACAATAAAACACCACCCTAGCCCACCCCACCCATCCCATCTCCCTTGGTAAAGGCCCGGCGGAATAGCCAGATCTTACACTGTCTACGGAAAGAGGGGAGGTCAACGGTCAGGTGGACCTCCAACGAGAGGGAGTTCCACAGCTACGGTGCAGCCACTGAGAACGCCCTCCTCATGGTTGACACCCGGGGAACCCGGAGGACCTCAAGGAGGGCACCCCCAGCCAGCCACAGAGGCCAATCCAAGATCCGGAGGGTGAGGCAGTCCTGCAGGTAGGTGGGGCCCAGGCCATTTAGGGCTTTAAAGGTCAAACACCAACACCTTGAATTGGGCCCGGGAAGCTATTGGCAACCAGTGCAGAGACTGCAGCACTGGAGTAATGTGCTTGCATCAACCGGTCCCCTTCAGGAGACGAGCCACCACATTCTGCACCAGCTGCAGTCTCTGGACCATCACCAAGGGTAGCCCCATGTACAGCGTGTTACAGTAGTCTAATCTTGAGGTAATAAAAACATGGATGATCGTGGCCAGGTCCAAGTTCGAGACATACGGCCTAAGTCAACGTACCACATATAGTTGGCAAAAAGCACCCTTCACCACAGCCACCACCTGGACATCCAGGTGGAGCTGCGGATCTAGGAGCACCCCCAGACTATGGACCTGAGATACCAGGGGAGGATGCACCCCGTCAATGATGGGGGCCATCACTCCCACGGCTTTCCCCACAACCATCACCTCCATCTTGTCAGGATTTAACTTCATGCAGCTCGCCCTCTTCCAGTCCCCCACAGCTGACAAACACCGGGTAAGCACCGAGACTGTTGGACCTGGGTCTGATGAAAAAGAGAGCTATAATTGGGTGTCATCAGCATATTGGTGACACCTTACACCAAACTCTCTGACAACCTCCCCCAAAGGTTGTATATACACATTGAAGAGGAGAGGGGATAAGATGGAACCCTGCGTAACTCCACACGAGAGGCCCCAGGAAGAAGATGAATAGTCACCCAACACCACATGCTGAGTTCTCCTGGCCAGGAAAGAGTGGAACCATTTAAAAACAGTACTGCTCATCTCTGCTTGGTCCTGTAGCCGAGTCACCAACAACTCATGATCAACGGTATGAAATGCAGCTGAGAGATCTAACAAAATCAACAGGGTCGAATGACCCTGGTCCAACTCTTCGGAGAGGTCATGAACCAAGGCCACAAGCACAGTCTCCGTGCCATAACTTGGACGAAAGCCAGACTCTGAGGATTCAAGAAAATTTACCCAGTCCAGATGCTCCTGAAGCTGTCGAACCACCACCCGTTCAATAACCTTCCCGAAAAAGGGAAGGTTAGTGATCGGCTGATAACTGGCCAGGACATCAATGTCCAATGATGGCTTTTTGAGCAGGGGATGCACCACCGCCTCCTTGTGGCGGTCTGGCACCCTGCTCCCCCTGAGGGAGGCGTTGATTATCTCGGCCAGCAACGGCCCTAATGTCTCCTGACTGGCCTTAACCAGCCAGGACAGGCATGGATCTAATTCACGGTAGGTGGCTCGAACAGTCCCTGGAGCTTTAACTGCCTCTGGCTCACCCACTGTTAAAAGTGCTGCGTCAAAACCGTTATGGATTTGAGCGATTTTATCTGCAAAAAAGTTCACAAATAAGTCACAGTGAGCATTTGATAACTCTAAGTCCAAGCGGAGGGAGGTCGGACTGACCAGCCCCCTCACCACCCGGAAAAGCTCAGCCAGACAGGACTTAGCGGATGTAATGAAGGCAGCAAAAAAACCACTTTTTTCTGTCCATACTGCCACAGTATAGGTACGTAACCAGACTCTATGTTGCAATCGGTCAACTTCAGTACGAGAACGATGTCACCGTCACTCTAACTGCTGCCCTTCTCGCTTCATCCACTGCAGCTCCTCCGTGTACCACGAGAACCTTCATTGTCAGCAATTCAGGAGTGGATGCCTGGGAGCCACACAGTCGATGGCCTCCATCAGCACAGAGTTCCAAAAGATCACGAGGTCATGGAATGAGCGGCCATCGAAATCAGAGGGAATATCCCCCAGAGAATTCCGGAACCTTTCTGGTTCCGTAAGCCTCCGGGGGCGAACCAACCTAACTGGTTCAACACCCTCCCGGGGACCAACTTGCGCCAGGATACCAGTCTGGAGGAGATAATGATCCATCCACAACAATGACACTATTGACACCTCCCCCACTAATGGATCCCTTGCCTCAAGGCTGGTGCAAAATATCAGGGCCCACAACTCTCTGAGATAGACCCATGGTTGTCATGGTGGTGATGACCTCATGCTCTGCCCCTCCAAGGCTGATGTCAGCATGAATATTGAAGTCCCCCTGGACCATCGCCCTGGGGGACCGCAAGACCACCTCCGACACCAGTTCAGCCAGAGAGGGCAGGGAAGCTGCCGTACAGGTATGTACCTGGTATATCAGCAGTACCCCCACTCTGTCTCCAGCCAAATCTAACACCACATGGAGGCCCTCCATTCCCATGATAGGTTACACAGGAAATCTCCTCACAGACCATGTCTCCTTAAAAATAATGGCTACACCGCCCCCCACCACCCGTCCGTCCCTCCAGCCGTGGCTGATGCTGAACGGAGTACCCAGCTGGAACAAGGTCAGCCAGTATAGGCCCCCACTCAGTGTCCAGCCAGGTCTCCGTAATACAGGCGAAGTTGGTTGCCTAGTCCAGGATCACCTCCCTGACCGTAGTTGACTTATTGGCAACCGACCTCGTATTTATCAGCATCAAACCAAGGCCAGGGGCCCTCTGATTAATGATCACCTCATCACCTGACTGGAGGCCATTGAGCGGGACAGATACAAAACATCTGTCCCCTCTCACAGATCTAACTTGCCTCTGAGATGGACATTAGCCCATATTTTCCTGCTTGGTGGGCTCCACATGCTCCAGGATGCTGTCATTTGTGGGGGCTGTGTATCCGGTGTGTGGTAGCCACGTGATTGGTGGGGGTGAACACCTAATATAATGGGCAGGTGGATGCCCACCTGGTGTGAGTTACTGTCCCATTCGTTAACACCCACTGATTTGAAAAAAGTCTATGCATAGATGTTTCTTTTCCCATCCACCTTCCAGCAGGTTGTCAGCTTCATTTCTTAGATAAAAGACTTCAGAATCAGGGCTGGTTCAACTAATGGTTATAAACAGGGACCCATATTCACTGGTTTCCCCATTGGCAGCAACCGGGAAATGCAGTGAACGCAAGTCCCTGATTATAAAACTTTCATCCACTTTTTTAGGATGGCGGTTTTGACATCCCAGTTATACCAGCTTATATCCCTCAACCTCACGGTGAGGTGGTGCTTGTAAGAAATTATAAGACCCTGTGACTCTCAAAGCCAGGGTCATGGTGCTTCAGGTAGATGCTCTGGCTCTCCACCACAGAGAGAGCTGGCTGCAAGTCAGGCCCCTGGGGATTAGTACAGCTCTGCACTACTAGTCCTGATATTTGATTGCCCAGCAGGGCCTGCTCCCTATTGGAAGCCAGGACTATGTAAACTTGAAGCAGAGAGTGCCAACCTACACAGAGTGTAACCGAACCCTGTGCCTCCAATCCTACTTCCAGCCATGCCTCTGCCGTGCCTTCAGTTCAACCCTGTTCGCAGCCCTCCTCCAAGCCTTGTCTCCAGTCCTGCCTTCCTATTTGCCTGACTAATAACCAGGATACTGATTTGGCTTTTACTCCTGGACTTTGACCTTGGCTTGACTACCTGACTCAGGCTCCTGGCTCTTGACTTGATGTAGGCCCCAACTCTGATCTTCCAGTTTCAACCTCATTCCAGTTCTTGATCATTCATGGTAACTTGACCTTCAATCTGTGACCCAGGTCTCTGATTAAAAGGTTTATGTTCTCTCTGGACAAAGGTTATCATATTTTGAGCAGCTCCAAATTTGTTTTTGCCACTAGATCTATGAGATTATTTTAATCTCTCCCATTCAATAGCTCTCCTACTGATGTCACCAGGGCAGCCACAGAAAGCCCACTTATTGGCAATTTAATTTTAAACGATGAGATTATTATTATTATTATTTTATTTAAAAGTTTCATTAGTACAAAAATTAAATACTTAGGAACTGAATCCAGTTCTAAAAAGTGCTGGACTCTTTGTGGAAGGCATAGCAACTCAAAGAATCAGGCTTTGCTATTAACTTCAGGATCATGCACGTTCTGTACAGAACTATATTATAGCTTTGTCCTGAAGAAAGCAATGTCTAAAAGAATGTTATCAGATGATCAGAAAACCAGGGAAAAATAGGACTTGGTGCTAATGCTATGTAGTAGCCAAGACAGTGGTGGGTTGTTGTTTTTTTGTTTTGTTTTGTTTTAAATCCTACCTTCAAATGTAGATCTTGCATAATTCTTTTCTAGGGCTATTTTTTAGACGAGTGCTGCGGTGCGCTCGTGCGGGATTTCAAAAACCCCGCGAGGAGAGATTAGATGAGATGCCATCGGCAATCGCGCACATGACATGGCAATGCACATTCTTTTCAAGCTGCAAATGACCTACCTCGATCAGACTCCTGGTCAATTCACGGCTTGAAAAGAATGCGCGCCACTGTGTCATGCGCGCGATTGCTGACAGCGTCTCGTCTAATCTCTCCTCGCGGGGTTTTTGAAATTCCGTGTGAACGCACCGCACTCGTCTAAAAACGGCCTTAGAGAGAGAGTGGAGTTGAAGGCCAAAACTTTTGCAAGTTTATTTTTGTGAAGTTTTTCTCAAAATACTCTATGAGAAGTGTAGACGTAAGGCCTCCAACAAGGATACAAGAAGAATTATTTTCCACCTTGAACTACAAGGTCTGAACAGTATCCTAAAGCTCATAAAAAGGTAACCAAACGTGGATATGAATATGTCTGTGGCACCAGTGAATGCTTCCTAGTGCATGGTGCTAACTAATCAGGTGTACATGTGAACATGAAGAATGCTAAGTACAAATACTTTACCAACCTCTAGGCGTAGTATAGCACACGACTCTAGCAAAACCCTTGTCACCATTAACTTGTGATCTCTTAATTAAAGTACATTCAGCAAGGCTAGTCTCTGTCCCTCTGCAAGTTGCCTGGAGGCAATCAGGTGAATCTGAGGTGGGTTCTGGAGCCTCAGAAGTATTTACATGACGTTCAGCACCTCTGTGACAATGCAAACAAAAAAGGCAAGATATATTACCATTACACAGAAAACTATAGTCAGCCATAGTTCACAACTGAGGTCGCTTGCACACGAGACTGGGTGGGTGGAAACTCCTGTGAGCCAAAATCACGTCAGGGAGATCCCGTGAAGTTCTGCGCACGTGCTGTGGCATTTAGCCCATTTCCGCCATGATTTCAGTGATGAGAGACAGCCTACCCGTGCACACAAGTGGAACTTCACATGATCCCCCTGATGTGATTTCAGCTAACGGCAGTTTCCCACCCCCATCCAGTCTTGTGTGCAAGTCGCCTGATTTTGTTATGTCATGAAGAGGCAAAGAGAACAGGTCCTCTAGGATCACTACTCTGCCCTGAAAACAAGTAGACATTTGGAAAGGCAATGACCAGAGCTTTGGCTTCCTCTATCCCCTCCCTCCACATGCAGGCTGGCATAGCACAGCTGGCATGAGACAGGAGAAGCAAGGGCTCTATAAAAGACTGCAATAATTGACTTCTCCCCTGGACATGTAGGAAGGGGAGGAAGTGGGTCTCTCTGAGTCACAGCATCTTCCCAGGGATCTTCTGGGATACTATGCCTGTGCCTTGCCCTCTACAGATTGCTGGGAGGGAACTCTTAGCCTGATATTTTAAGTAAAAATAGTTAGGATTTGAATATCAAGTGTTTAATAACTGAAGTCACTTAGCTTTATACTCTAATTAATTAAATAAAGCTTGTAAGACTGCGGTTGATGTCTTATGCAGGGTTGTTATATTAAGGAAATCTATACAAGCTGGACCTTATATAAACAAACACTGGTGCATTCTCAGACACATCACACTGGCCATTTTTACATGGGGGGATGGGTGTTCTGGCGTGGTGGGTGGAAGTGGGTGTGTATTCCTTACACAGACACACACACACCTCCACCCACCGGGCCTCCTCCATTTTTCTGGAGGGCTCCATGGTTGGAGATGGGTGGGTGATGGGTGGAGGTTCATGTCCCCACCCCCAATTGCCCACGGTGTTCACATGGGTGAACACTGACCCATCCCCCACCCACTGCCGTCTGTTTACACAAACGGCCCCCCCACCGCACACCCGCCCGAACACCGAGCGGTGGGTGGGGCCATCTGTGTAAAATGGCCATTGATTTACGCAAACCACCCCTCCTGGGCCTCAGAATCTTACTCTGAAAAACCAAGATGCCTGCAGACCACATTGGCTTCATGTGCACTCCATCCACTGTTGCACAAATATAACTCCTTAGTATGATTCACAAGTTTAACTTGGACAAAACTTTCTGTTGAATTTTCAGGCTCCAAAGAAATGTGAAAGTTTTCTAGAAAATAAGTAGGTGAAACAAAATAAAAACGCAAAGTAGCATTTATACATCTGCAGGTAATTACTAAAAGAAAGACAATCACATGATCAAACAGTATTCTTTTAGAAATCATGGACAGGTAATATTTGTATCACAGCAACATGATCCATGGGATAGGGCACTGGATCTGGAGACAAAGGATCTGGTTTTAATTCCTGACTTTTCTATTTACTCATTGGGAATTTTCACGAGGATGTGGGGGTGCACAACCCTGGATCAAGTCCGGGCATACACCCCTGTGTCTGCCTGCTTGCAGCCATGCCTGGGTTAGTTTTAAATAGACCTGGCAGCTGCTGGGACCCACAGTCTGCCTGTGTGGCACCCCTCCTCCACACCATAGAATTGTGGACACATCACCCACAACGCTATGGCATTTCTGGTGCAACCCCTGGCCGAGAGCAGAGCTGCAGTGGCCATCTGCTGAGCAGACTGATGGTAACCCTGCTGCCCCGGGTTTGGGCTGTCCACTCTGTGGTGGTGCTTAGGGTTGTTCCAGAGCACCCCCGGTAGGGCAACCCCAGAGTAGGGACTGCCCTGCCACTGCTCTACCTCCACATCTGGAGGGTGGGCCATCTGCCTTTAAATGGATGGCCCACCTGGGGATGAGGTGGGGCAGATGTCCACATGAAGACAACCAAAGCATGATTTTGGGCCAGTCACCTCACCTCATCATGCCTTGGTTTCCTCTTCCATAAAATAAGGATAATGCTACACACTTTTGGATAGTGCTTTGAAATCTAACAAAGGGTAATTTCAGACATTACGAATTGCTGCTCACCCCAGTGAATCCCAGTGGATTCCCTGTCGTGGCAGTGATTGTGGTAATGTCTGTTTGATTCCCGCCAGATGTTCACCACAGTGAATTTCTGGCGGGGATCAAAGCTAACCACAGTTCTGGACCTCTGGCCGGCCCAAGGTCCAGAATCGTGGTTAGATTGGCCACGATCTGGGATGGGCTGAAAGTAACATCTGTTTCCTTGGCCCATCACGGATCATGGCCCCAACCACGGTATGGGATCGGGCACAGCAACTGCATTGGCCGCTGCGCCCGCCCGTCTCCCCGAGGGCAGGTGGCTGAGGGAGTGCAGGGGGGGGGGGGACTGCGTGGCCTCACGTTGCGCTGCGCAGCCCTGCCTGCTCCCCGCTCCCTGTTAGCGATCAGGCCGGCACATCTAAAGGGCCTCCGGGCCTGCCGCATCTGAAATTACCCGAAGAGTTCTGTATGTTAATTGGATTCAGAAATTCAGTGTCAAAGACCAGAAAGGACTATTACAATTATCTACTGCAGAGGTTCACAATTATGGCTTGTCGTCAAGTGTCTTGGGTTGCCAAGTGAGCTGACAGCACGGACATCTGGCAAGAGGAGCAAGCATAGGCATAGCAGGACAATTGTAGGTCAAACCGGTTGAGCAGATAGCATGAGCATCTGGCAGGAGGAGTGGGCGGAGGCATAGACAGGACAAGCATAGGTCAAGCTGGATGAGCAGAAAGCACAGGCATCTGGCAGGAGGGTGGAAAAAGGCATAGTCAGGATGAGTATAGGCCAAGCCAGGCAAGCAGATAACATGGGCACAGAGAGACCAAAGAGCAGGGCAGTCGGCAACAGGCAAGTACAAGAGATGAAGAGGCAAATAGGTGAGATTCGAGTAGGCAGAGTAGCAGGTGGATAACACAAGGAGGTTATATCAGGAGGGAGTTGGTAAGCCTCTGATAGCTTGCAATTTCCTCATATAGAGGAAGAAGAGGAAGTGCTGGGAGCTTCCTGTCCTGCCTGTGACCCTTTGAGTCAGCTCCGATTAGTTGAAGCAATCTCTGAAGCACAGGGGTCAGTGCTATCTGAGGCCTGATGCTAGCACCGCTGGAGAACTCTTCCTCCAAGGGGGAAGGTGCTACCTAAGGCCCTGTGCTGGTGCAAGTGGAGAACGCCTCCTTCAAGGAAGCAGGTGCCACCTGTGGCCTGGTGCCGGTGTGGCTGGAGGATCTCTCCTCCAAAGAAGCAGGTGCTACCTCTGGTCCATTGCTGGCACGGCACTGGCTGTTGCAGGTGACACTTCTAAGAAGGTCACATCATCAACGGGTGAGGTCATAGTCCTAGAAGGTGATTGACATACTTTGCATGTCTAGAGCATATTTAAAAAAAAAAAATCTAGCCTTGATGGAAAATACACTACTTCTTTGAGTATGGTGTTTGATTTTTAAAATTCCCCATGCTGTTAAAAATCTGCACCTTATTTCCAGTTTGAACTTGGAAGGGATTGTGGAGGCGTGGGAAGGGCAAGCCTATGGATAGGTGCCATGGAAGGGAGGTGCCAGAAATAGAGGGATTATGAATTAGAAGGTAGTGGCCAGCAGCACCTTAGAGACGCAGAAGGAGAAGGCAGGGGTAGTGTTGAGTTTCCCTGTGTTTTTCATTGGATGAATCTCCTTTGTTTCATCATGGGGAGGGGGCCTGCTGTTGTTGTGAACTATTAAGAGCTAGGAAGAAAAGAAAAGGAACTGGTAGTGTCTGTAGTTAATTCCATGGTCCAGCTGTGACCACTTACCAGTGGTCCATATTGCACAGTTTGGGAACCATTGCTCTATAACATTCTGTGTGTTTATTGTGGTTGTACTGGCAATATAGTCCTGGCAACTATACATGACAGAAAAATTTACAAAAATACATAAAATAATAATAATACATAATAAAACAATATATAACAAAACCCCAAAGGGAAATAAACAGGTCCTATTGTTCATAATAAAGGCCCCTGAAGGGCAAGGCGTTCCTGCAGTTTTACCTGCCATATTCTTAATCTATTGGCCGCTACACCAAAGCTAGCTACAGCATTTGACACCTCTGCTCTCTTATCAGAGAGGAAGTATACCAACAGTTGAAGGGAGGGCAACTCAGGACTGGCATTGGTCTGTTTAAATAGTTGGTCATGGGGGCATGCATATAAAGGACATTTTAAAAGATAATGCACTAAATCCTCCACTTGATTTGAGGCACGGGTACATATATGATCCTTGAATGACACACCTGAGTAGCGTCCATGTAAAACATTTGTTGCCATTAACTGAAACCCGAGAAAAGTAAAGGCGTTCCTAAGGGTTACGTTTGTGATTTGTTCAAAATATGATGGAACTAATCGATTTGGGAGCCAGTATTTATAGTTAGGAGATATTCTGGAAATGGAGGCCTGAGCTCTCAAGGACTGAAATTCGATGTCATCATTTCTGCTCTTAATAAGCTTATACGCTTCCTTTAAGGAATATATCCTAAGGAAATCCGATGAGAAACCCAGGCTTCCTATTTTTTGTTCAACTCCTGGCCACCATAAATCCCTTTGATGACCTCCCGCCTTCACTTTTTCCTCCAAACACTGTCTTAGGAGAAACTGAGGCGGTAAATGAAAAATTTAAGGCAATACTGCAGTACATATCCATTAATCCTGGAAGCCAAGGAGATCATCCCTGTCTTCAGTCTTAGTATAGCAGGAGATGTTACTCTCGGGGCTCCCAACAGACTTCGCAAAAATTTGTTTTGCAATGGCTCAAGAAAATAAGTGACCATTTTACTAAGACCCCATATCTGGGCACCAAAGTATATCTGTGGGATCAGTTTAATCTGAAAAATCTTAAGAGCTGGTACCACTAAATTACCACCCCTGGTTCCAAGGAACCGTAGGAGCAGCACAATAGATGAAATAGCTAATTGTTTTACAGATCTCCAATGCGAGGACCAGGTACCATTGTAAGTGAAAATCACCCCCTGATATTTGAATACCTGGACCTGTTCTAATTTGTTTTTATTCAGAAACTATGATTCAGGCCTAAAGCATCTAGAAAAAATGATCACCTTTGTTTTTGAATAATTAATGACCAGCTCCTCCCTTAGACACTCTGCACCAAAATCATCCATTACTCGGATAAGCCCCAATCTATAACATTCTTAAGTGCACAAATGCATCTGCTAAACACCAGAATATCTGTTTCTCTTAATATCAATAACATCTTTAATGACTTCTGAATTTAGTCATTACCCACTGGGGAAACAATGTGCTTTCTGTTATTTGATAATCTTTTCAACACAGAGATCAACATACATTTTATGGATATTACCTATTATTTTCTTTTTTTGTAAACAAATACTAATGACTTCTCTTTTGCTGCTTCAGCTTTTATAGTTAAATTTATAAACTGTCTACATAGTTGGCAATCAAATACTTGCCTCTCTGCTAGTGACTGACACAGATGTGGAAAAGGAGATTTTAGTACCTTCAGAGTTGCAGTTCCCCTTGTTCATAAACCTAACATCTGAGTGCTGGCATTCATAACTCTTCAGCTGACAGTAATTTCGGAATGGCCTTTTATTGGTAGCACAAATCGTCAAGGTACTGTTCTTTGGGCATTGGTAGGGAATCTTACAAATACAGTCTCCATCCACACATCGCTGCCAGGGCTGACAGAAAACTTTCTTGCAAGAGTTGAGTGTGAACTTGTGGCTTAAGCATTCTTTTATCAGGTATGTCTTTTGCTCAACTGGTTGAACTTGTTGAACTCTCTTTACTGGGTTCTTTATTTTTGCCTGAAAAAACAAAGCCAAAAAGCAAATAACACTCGATAGGAAATCTGGTATATCAGAAGTTATATCTGGCCCAATCTAAACCCTCTGGAGACATCAGGAGTCTTTGCACTCAGTTCACCAGCTTTTCCTTAAATTATTATGGGTTGTATGTGTGATCCTGAGATTTTTTCATTTCTTACCCCTTATTATTTTTTTCTGAAGGATGCATGCTTATTCTGCTTTTCCCCCTTAAACCTTTCACTCAGTGTATCCCTTATTTCCTGCAGTCAGAGCATTTTGCAGTTTGTCCGTTCCTCTACATAGCACATTATTGAATTTTTAGTTGTTCAAGAATCTGAAATTACTTCCACTTAAGTACCCCGGGATTATTTATTTATGTATTTATTTATTTAAACCATTTTACCCCGCTCCAATGCTGCTTCAGGCAGCTCGGGGCAGCTAACATACAAAGTAAAACAACAGTATAAAACTTATAAAAAAAGCTAAAATCATCACAAATATAAATACAATAAATAAGGAGGGAAGTAAAACAAAAAGCAACCTCCCATCACCCTAACTCCACGTTTACCCATCTCCCTCACCAAACGCCTGGTGGAACAGCCAAGTCTTACATATTTCTCGAACGGAGGAGAGGTCCAGGGCCACTCGGGCCTCTGCTGGAAGAAAGTTCCACAGCCTCGTTGCGGCCACCGAGAACACCCTCTCCATAGGGTGAAAACAGACATGACGCTAACCACCCTTTAACCACCCTTGGTGGTCATTTATGCATGTTTCAAGGCTGCACAGGGCACCAGTACAGCTCTGCAACATGCAGAGTGGGTGGTTAAAGGGTGGTTAGCGTCATGTCTGTTTTCACCCATAGATGCCCCCCGAGCAACTCAGGGGACTTCGAGAAGGGCGCTCCTGGGCCGGCGGACTGTAGGAGCCAATCCAGCACACAGGGAGTGAGGCAATCCTGCAGGAAGGTAGGGCCAAGACTGTGTAGGGCAATGTGTAGGGTAATTGATTGCAATGGCACCAGTCCACAGGATCCAGTGGCAGTTGTCTTGAGAAACATTTCCTATGAAGACACTCCACCTACCTCAGGGGCTCTTTACATCAGTTTAACAGCAGCAATATACAGGAGTTTGGGGGTTTTTTTTGCCTCAGAAGGGCACTAGCTCATATAGGATAGCACTTTCATGTGAAAAGCCCGTACATTTACTAGACTCACTTTTGGATAATTGCATATGCATGTTAAAATGAAAGATCTGATTTGGGCTCCAGTCAGACTGACTTCAATGGAGCTCTGAGAGGACTGAGGAGCCACTCAACCCAGGCTCAGTGCCTTTGCTTGCTGACTATTATTTGAGAAACAATAATACTGAAGCACTAAAACTGCCTTCATGGGATTTGAAAACAGGTATACAGGAAAAAAGGCTAGACCATGGATGGGGAACCAAATATAGCTCACTGCTAGTTTCTATTTGACCCCTTTCCAGTTCTTGGATCTGGCCCATGGATCCAGTCCCTACATTCAAGCACCGAAAGAGTGAGCTGAGGGGAATGGAGTGGGGATGAGGGCATGCACTCAAGGACAGGGGATGGATCCATGATCTGAACCCTCCTTTTCCTTCCTCCAGTCTGAGCACATCACTTAAACACCCCATCCCCAACTTCTGTGCAGCGTCTACTAATTTTCAAAGTGGCCCTTGCGACGGAAAAGATTCCACACCCTTGGGTGACACTGAAGACTGCCAAACTTGAAAGCATCTATTATATCAATGCAATGTTGTACCAACTCTGCTGTGTTGTGAAATTCTTCTTAATCTCAATTCACTAATAATTTCGATGAATTTAATTCTGCCTCAAAAGATACCACACAAACTGAGAGTCAGGTTCTGCAAATCCTCAGACTCCCATTATTCCAGCAGTAGCTTTCCTGAGCTCAGACTAAATAAGGATTGAAGGAATGGCTCCCTAAGACCAAAATTCTGCACCTACTTTGGTGTAGGCAAACCTCTGAAGCTGCACAGAGCTACAAACAACAGAATGTCAGAGACTGCAGAAAATTTTCTCTGAAAATCAGAATGTTTAATTACTGTAAATACTTGAAAGAGAAACTTTAGGCATTCAAGTCTAGATTCAAATAAATGTACAACCACTATTAAAAGAAATATTTATAGATCAAATTTATTTTTTAAAATTAACTTTTTATCAAGTTTTTGACTATACAAAATAAACAAAAATTGATATAGCATTAAATGGTATTTAATATTTTTGATTGTCATTTGTCAGACAACCTACAAATTACATGAATGACATAAATAAACCTGAAATAAGAAGAAAATCTAGTAGAGCAGAGAAGAAAAAGGTAACAGATAAAGAGATAAAAGAGGAGGTGAATGGGGAGGGACAAATTTATTTTTTTAAAGTTCATCATATCATTTAAAAGAAATTAAATTCTTACCTTACGTGCTTCAACACAAAAGAAAAGGCATGAAATAAACAAGAGAACTAGTAATGTTTTCATAATGAAGAGAGAGTGTCTGTCTGTTTCTCTATCTAGAGGAATTTCTCTGTCTAAATTTTCAGTCTCAGATCTTTGTCTTGTTTAATTTTTAACCATTAGTAAATTATTTATTAAAAAAAATTTTATCCTGTTATGAAATAAAGTGCAGAAACCTTCACACTGACTGATAATTCTGAAAGGATCCTGCCTCCATTTATCTGGGTTTCCCGTAACTACAAAGAGATAACAAAAGTAAAGCCTTTAAAATAAATGATTAAATGGAGGATCCCACTAGGAATTTACCATTTCATGCCCTGACTCCCACTTGCCAGTTCTACTTGTGACTTTTGCCAGATTGCTTCCACACTAATTTTTAGCTGCTTCTATGCATGTGTTTCTTTAGAGCTGTCCTGGAACATAAAAGTGTTGCTGTCTAACAGACAAATGAGGGGAATTCCAGGAGGTTCTATGTACTGTATATTTCACAGAACCAAGGTTCATATTTCAAGTTTATACGTGGTACATTGCTCAATTACCTGGCAAGTGTTTAAGGAAGTATTGTGTGGTCTATTATAGGAGTGTGAGTTCCTTGGAACACTAGAATCAACACTAGCCCAAACCAAACGAATCTACCGTCTAATATAAACAAACATTTAACAACATACAGTTTAACAAAACTTAAATGCCCCAAAGCATAAAAATAAATTACACTTACAATACAAAACACATTTAACAACATACACTGTAATAAAACTTAAACACCAAAAAGCATGGAAATTATTTTCACTTCCTTATCTATATGGTATTACGTAACATCAACATTAGTACATCATATGTACATAATTTATTACCATACTATATTTACCATACATGCGTACTCTTTGTACTATTGCCACTAACAAAACTATGACATTATTTCTTTAGAGGTTATTTATTTATGATCATAAGTCACCTATGAAAATTTTTCACAACTGCTTAACTCTGTCCTTTACGAAATTCTGTGAACTTTATACAATGAAATTCTTACAATTAAAAGTTTATATAGCTTTATACAATTAAATGACATATAATGAAATTCTGTGCAAAAGGACAGAGTTAACGCATTGTTTAAAATTTTTGTAGGTGACTTATGAAAATAAATAAAAGACATAGGGCACCAATACAGCCCCGCAACATGCATATATAGCCACCAAGGGGGGTTAAAGGGTGGTTAGCGTCATGTCTGTTTTCACCCAGACGTGCCGGCTGATTCCGGAGGGGAATCTGGGGAGGGGACAGGGCTGTGCGGCGCAACGTGCAGCTGCACAGCCCCGCCCCCCCCACGCTCCCCAGGCCGCCCTCCCTCCGGGAGACGGGTGGGCGCAGCGGCCAATCCAGCCGCTGCGCCCGATTCCGTCCCGGGGTCTGGACCACGGTCCGGAATCGGCGGCGGTAACAGACATTACTGGCCACCGATTCCGGGCCGTGGTTCAATTAACCACGCTTTCAGAGATGGTGCCCGGACCATCCTCGAAAGCGTGGTTAATTTGCTCACCGCTGGTGCTTCACCGTGGTGAACATCTGGCGGCGAGCAAACACACGTTCCGTGACCATCCGCCACCACAGGGGATTATCCGTGGTTGACCGTGATCACGTAACGTCTGAAATTACCCTAAGGTAAATTGTTGTTGAAATTACCCCATGGTAAATTGTACAATAAAGCTCCCCCCTCCTGCTCCTCCCCCTCAACTAAGCTCAAAGACTCAGGGTGAAAACAGACATGATGCTAACCACCCTTTAACCACCCTTGGTGGTTATATATTTATGTTGCGCGGCTGTATTGGTGCCCTATGTCATTTATTTATTTTCATAAGTCACCTACAAAAATTGATGCATGTTGCAGGGCTGTATTGGTGCCCTATGCAGCCCTGCAACATGCATAAATAACCACCAAGGGTGGTTAAAGGGTGGTTAGCGTCATGTCTGTTTGCACCCTCAGTGTAATTTCAGACATTACGGGATCACAGTCAACCACAGTGAATCCCCTGTAGTGGCTGTGATTCCTGTAATGTCTATTTGATTCCCGCCAGATGTTCACCGCAGAGAACCACTGGCGGGAATCAAAATAAGCACGATTCTGGATCTTTGGCCGCCCAGAGGTCCAGAATCATGGTTAGATTGGCCACAATCCAGGATGGGCCAAACATAACATCTGTTACATTTGGCCCATCCTGGATCGTGGCCCTGACCATGGGACGGGATCAGGCACAGCAGCCGCATTGGGCGCTGCGTCCACCAGTCTCCCGGAGGGTGGGTGGCCAGGGGAGCATGGGGGGGCGGGGCTGTGCAGCTGCACATCACTCTGCGCCGCCCCGCCCCCTCCCCAATCCCCTGTAGGAATCAGACTGGCACGTCTAAAGGCCGGCCGGACTGATTCCTCACTGGGATCTGAAACAGATCCCGGTCCATGATTGAGCATGGTGGGCCTTCGGGCCCGTCACGTCTAAAATTACCCTCAGCCAGCTCCACTCGTTCACTGCATGTCACCGCTGTTCCAGCCAATCAACGCTGGAGATTGGGGAAACTAGCAAAAAAAAGATACATCATTTACGTTGAGTGATATCACATACTGCACATGTGCACAAGAACTACATTTTTTATCTTTAATAAATCTTCATTGGCTTCACTAAACATTGTCAGCTCACAACAGCACTTTCTTGGACACCATCATCCATGCTGTTGTAACTTTGAGGCTAGACTATTGCAATGAGCTTTGTGTGGGCCTGTCTTTGATGACTATTCGGAAACTGCAGTTGATGGAGAATGCAGCAGCCCGTTTTCATCGAGGATGGGTCACCAGGAAGACATTATACTGTTGCTTCAAAGTCTGTACTGGCTGCCAGTAGCTTTCCGGGTACAATTTGGTGCTGGTTTTGACCTATATGCCTGCATCAGTTTCCTGGATACCTTGCAGTCTGGCTTTTGGTATTGAGACTGCACTTGTGGCCTTGGTTGATGACCTCTACCATGAGCTGGACCAGGTTTGGTTGACCCTGTTAGATCGCTCAGCTGCATTTGATACCGTTGACCATGAGATGTTGGTGGCTCACTTGCAGGACCGAGCTGGGGTGGACGGGACTGTTCTTGAATTGTTCCATTCTTTCCTGGCCGGGAGAACTCAGTGTGTGGTCCTGGGTAATTGTTCATCTTTTCCCCAGGACCTCATGTGTGGAGTCCTGCAAGGTTCTGTTTTGTCCTCCCTCCTGTTCAACATGTATATGCAGCCTTTGGGCAAGGTCGTCAGAAGGTGTGGTGTGCAGTGTCATCACACAGTATGCTGTATGCACAGTATACATCAGTATGCTGATGACATCCAACTCTACCTCTCTTTTTCAACTGAACCTGGCCTGGCAGTCTCGGTCCTTACCCAGTGCCTGACAACTGTGGGGGATTGGATGAAGGCGAGCTGTCTGGAACTGAACCCCAACAAGACGGAGGTGATGCTGGTGGGAGGGGCTGAGGTAGTGATGGCACCCATCATTGACAGGGTCCGTCCTCCATTGATTCCTCAGGTTCAGAGTCTGGGTGTGCTCCTCGATTCGCAGCTTTGCTTGGATGTCCAGGTGTCAGCTGTGGTGAGGAGTGCATTCCGCCAGTTACATCTGGTACGATGGCTTCGGCCATATGTTTCTGACTCTGACCTAGCCACCATCATCCATACTTTCATCACCTGAAGACTGGACTATTACAATGCACTTTACGTGGGGGTACCCTTGGTGATGGTTCGAAGACTGCAGCTAGTGCAGAATGTGATGGCCCGCCTCCTTAAGGGGACGGGCCGCCACAAGCACATTACACTGGTGCTCCAAACTCTGCACTGGCTGCTTATAGTCTTCCGTGTCCAATTCAAGGTGTTGGTTTTGACCTTTAAAACCCTTTATGGCCTGGGCCCTGCTTACCTGTGGGATTGCCTCACCACCCGGATCCTGCATTGGCCCCTACGGTTGGCTGGGGATGCCCTCCATGGGGTTCCCTGGGTGACGACGATGAGGAGGGCATTCTTGGTGGCCGTATCGAGGCTCGGGAACTTCCTCCCGACAGAGGTCTGGCTGGCCCCAGATCTCCCCTCTTTCTGTAGACAGTATAAGATCTGGCTGTTCTGCCAGGTTTTTGGTGAGGGAGATGGGTTGTGGGGTGGGTAGGGGAGACGGTGGGTTTTAATTTCACCATGATGATGTTACATATAGGTTCCAGTTTGGGATGGTAGGTAACAACTAAAGATGTGCAGTTGGAGGGTTCCTTCTGTTTGTATTGTAGCAGGTTCTCTTGAGGTATTTGGGTATTCCATTCTATTATACGATCCACTTCTCTGATGGAATTCCCTTGTTTGGTGAAAGCAGTTTTTAGTGTGGCAAGGTGAGTACTGCGGGTCTTCTTGTCGGAGCAGATTCTGTGGTATCTGAGGTCTTGGCTATGGATTACTGATTTCTTGGTCTAGGATAGTTGCTGGATCTGTGGAGAGCTGTAGGTTTCCTGTATACAGTTGTTTGTAGCATTCCATTGTTTAGGCTGACTGTGGTCCCCAGGAAATTGATCTTGTTGTAGAAAAGTTCCAGTGTAAGTTTAATTGAGGGGTGATGCTTATTGCAGTTTTGATGAAATTCTACTAGAGAGTCCAGGCTTTCAATCCACATAAGAAAGATGTCATCTCAAAATCTCAGATGCAGGGAAGGTTTGGTGGTGGTACATTTTTCTAGAAAAGCTTCTTCAAGGCATCCCATAAAAGGGTGGCATATTGGGAGGGCATCTTGGTGCCCAGGGCTGTCCCCATGCTTGTAAATAGTGTTTGTTGTGGAAAAAAAAGTTGTGTGTAAGGGATGAAGTGGATAAATTGCTCAATGTGCTTGGGTTGTATGTCCATGTGTTCCCTGTAATCTTGGAAGTATTTGAGGCATGATAATTCCATCGGTGTGGGGGATAGTGGTGTATAGCGAAGTGGCATCCATGGTTGCCAGAATGGTATTCTGTGGGAGGTTAATTATGTTGTGAAACTTGCAAAAGAAGTCCATGGTGTCTTGGATTAAGCTGGCTCTTTGCCTGGTGAGTGGCTTGAGATTGTTCTCTATGAATCCCGATATTCCTTTAGTGAGTGTGCCATGGCTGGATATGATGGGCCTTCCAGGGTTTCCCTCTTTATGTATCTTGGGAAGCACATAGAAGGTCCCTGGGTTGGGGATAGGGATGAGGTCAGATAGTTCCTCCTGTAATTTATGAGGGAGGGCTTTGATGGTGTTTTGGAGAGGTGTTTGTTCAGGATTTGACAGTCCATTCTTTTCCTGAATCAGTCAATGTAGTGGTCTAGTGTGGAGTCTATTAGAGATTAATAGTCAGTCTATTAACAGATTTAGGCTGTGATCTTGTAAAAATCTGTATGCATGTAATCTCGTTAACTTCAACAAGATACATTTTGCAGGATTGGAGCCATCAGGTGAGATCTTATCTTGCCTGCATTTAAATCTCTGGTAAAATGCCTACTGACAATGGGTCTAGTATTTTGCCTTTAAAATTTCCGGTTTCTTTGTTTGGACATGAAATACAATGTGAGCCCTTGTTAGTCCCATCCATCACCCAGCTCAATAAACACTAAAATATGAGGAAGAAAAATAAACAAATTATCAGTACTAGCTTGCTCACTTCCTTGTTTCTCAGTCATTGCTGATAGATTGAGAAATCAGCTATTTTACTTGAAAAACCTCTCCCTCAGCCTTTTTATAAGTCAATTAAATTAAAAAGCATTTCAATAAGCCAAAGGAAGACAACCAAAATTATACTTACCTGTTGCCTAGTTTAACTGATCTATTTTTTTGTCTGCCAAATAACATTTTTGTTTCGTTATTTGTGTGTGTTGGGTGTGTGTGTGTGTAATAAAATTACTGTAAATGAAGGATTTAAAAAACTGTTATCTAATTCATTGGTCACAAATAAGTGGTTCCAGGGTCGTGTGTTTAATTAGTACTACTGAACAGTTCAGAATATTTTTTTCAGTAGTTGATCTCATTACAACCATTACAAAAGCCATGGAATATTTAGTTTTTTTGGTTTTGTTTGCAAGAATTGCAGCAATTCTGCTTTTGACTATACCCATGAGCTCACGAACTATAGATAAGTTGATGGATGTTTTGTTTCAGCATTCTGGAACAAATAATAACTAACTGTTTAGGAGCCAAGTTACTAGCTACAGAGAGTGCTGACTTCACTACAGAGTGTGCTAACTCCATTAGAGGGTGAAAACAGACACAACACTAACTCCGCTTTACCACCATTTAAACATTTCTTATGCATGTTGCAGGGCTGTATTGGTGCCCTATGCAGCCCTGCAACATGCATAAGAAATGTTAAAGCAATGTTCAAGTGGAGATCGCATCATGTCTGTTTTCACCCAAAGTCAAAATTATTATTTGAAGCATATCACTTCCAGACCTGTCTGCTGCAGCTCCCACCAAAAGAGGATACACTGACAGAGGCAGCAGTCAGACTGTTAAGAAAATTCTATAGCCAAAGACCCATAGCAATTCTCTCTGTGTGTGTGTGTGTAGTTTCCAACCCTTCAAGCTGCATACCAGAATTTTAATAATTCTCACACACACAGACACTCATTCTCCAGTGGTTTTATTTACTTCGTAGAAGCTAGCTGCTGCTTGCTGAGCTAGATGGACCAATGGTCTGACCACTATGGCCATTCTTATGCTCTTATGTTTGTTAATATATCTAATAATTGTTCTTTACAATGGCCTCTACCAATAAACCTGGTTCTGACATCAGATTCCCCAGTCATTAGTTTCTAGGGTTATCTCTGGAGCTTTTTAAAAAAATTAGTGTCAAGTTTGCTACCGTCCAGTCCAGAGGTATGTCGTCTGAGTTTAGCCATAAGTTATATATCACTGACAGAAGTTCTGCAATTTTATATTTGAGTTCTTCAGAACTTTGGGGAGTCTGAGAGACTCTGTAGTTAAATGTGGGAGAGCTCTGAGTTGCTGCTGCTGCTGCTCTGGGAGAAACATGCCTTTCTAGGATGTGCTAGGCTGTACCTGTCAGGGACTGCATTAGTTATCTTAGGCAGAGGCTAATGGGGAGTACAGCTTGGGACTCAGTACAGTAGACACACAGCCCTGCTGAGAAGCCAACAGCACGAGTTCTCCAGCTCCAGCCCTGGGACTATTATTAGAGCACATTCACACGTACATTAAATCAGCACGTTTTTCTTCCCCCCCGCATATTAAACGATGTGGCAAAGACTCCATGCGCTTATTTAGCAGTTCTTCCGTTCATTTTTCCAGCACATTGAGGGGCAGCCAAAAGCTACCTTTACAAGCCCGCATTTGAAATGACCCGCATAAATCCTCTTGTCGGAATGTGCTGTCATGTCAGTTACACAGTGCCCTGCTCCCCGGCTCAGCTCCTCTCCACTTTCAGGGAGCCGGGGAAGTGGGGTGCTGTGTAACTGATGTCAGTGCCATGTTAGTTACACAGCGCCCCACTTCCCCGTCTCCACTCCTCTCCCGGAGCTGAGTGCTAAAGGACAGAGCTTATTAGCCAAGGTAATGGAGCTTTTCCTTGAATTTTCTGGAAGCCACAGGCAGCTCCCAAACCATGGTTTAGCTACCCTTGCTCTATGACAAGTGGCAACTAGGGTGGCCAATGCAGCCCCTCAACCTGTGTTTCTCATACGTGTCCTCTAAAATCTGCATTTTTGGCCACCATTGGGGCAACCTGTCACCATGTGATCATCCTCAGACTGGGTGCCTTGCTTGGGCATGGGGCAAGTTTCAGGCAGGGGCTGGTGCGGGTTGAACCTGTCAGTGCCTCTGTCAGTGTATCCTCTTTTGGTGGGAGCTGCAGCAGACAGGTCTGGAAGTGATATGCTTCAAATAATAATACAGGGTGGAAAGGAAGTAACTGGGAATAATATCTCAACTAGACCAGCAGCTGCAGATAAGAGGGTGCTAGATGCCAGGCAGCACAGAGAGCCCTTCCTTGTGCTGGGAGACTCTGTGGGAGGGGAGAGAAGCAGCAGACTGCCTGCTGCCCCCGACCTGGGAGTGCACAGAGAGGGCAGGAGCCTGGGGAAGGGGAGGAGAACAGGCGTCCACGGCGAACAGGAGGTTGCTACCTTGTAAACAAGGTTCTTCGAGATGGCTCCAAACAGTCTCGCAAATGGGTTTGCGCTTGCGCACCCTTCTCTTACTGGCATATACCAAGCTCACTAGTTTGAAAAACACGTGATGTACATGTACCCCCACACTATATAAGGTACCTTCCTGCCTAAGACCAACAGTTCCTTCCAACCCTATAGCAATAGAAGAAAATTCCATGCAGGTAAGGAAGGGTGGGCATTTGTGAGAATATTGAGCCATCTCGAAGAACCTTGTTTACAAGGTAGCAACCTTCTGTTCTTCTTTGAGTGGCTCCTCCTATTCTCACAAATGGGAGAGTACCAAGCATAGAGTAAGGCGGTGGGGGAATTTTCTTTGATCAGTAACAGCCAGCGATGATTGCACTAACAAATGTTTAATAACTGCAATATATATAATAAAAGACATCTATGTTCACGAGTACTCATTTGTAACTATACTATTTAACCATAGAGCTGAGAACAGTCTGACCCAGCACAGTGTCCTGCTCAGAGGCCAGGTGAAGAGCATAGTGCTTCACAAACGTGGTGGCAGCTCTACAAATTTGTTGTGGGGAGACATTTGAAAACGCAGCCGTAGAAGCAGCCAAACCTCTAATTGAATGAGTCCTCAAATTGGGGGGGAGGCGAAACTCCTCCTTGTTGGTAAGCCAGTTCTATCAAATGTACCAACCATTTCGATATGGTTTGAAAGGAAATTTTTTGACCTAACTTTTGTTGTGAAGGGGAAATAAACAAATTATCCGATAACCTACATTGTCTTGTCTTATCTAGGTAAACCATAATTGCTCTTTTGACATCAAGGGTATGTAGAGTAGCTAACAACTCTGAATCATGGGGCGGTGGGCAAAAAACTGGGAGGACTATTTTTTGTGAAAGGTGGAAAGGAGATACCACCTTTGGAATAAATGATGGGTGGATAGAGATTTCTACCCTATCTGGGAAGACCTGAAGGTAAGGATCCTTCATGCATATTGCAGCAATCTCACTGATTCTTCAAAGAGAAGTGACAGCCACTAAAAATACTGTTTTTAACGTCCAGGTGAATAAGTCAGCTTCTTCAGGTGGTTCGAATGGATGTTTTGTGATCTGGTCTAGAACCAGATTTAGGTCCCACTGTGACAATGGATATTTATGTGGCAGGAAGAGATTGTTTATCCCCCTAAGGAATTTCTTAACACGTTGATGAGAAAACAGGGATTTCGCTGTAAGTAGTGTGACATTTCTAGAAATAGCTGAAAGGTGAACTCGAATGGGGGACATAGCTAGTCCTCCTTCTGCTAAAGTTAACAAATATTGCAGGACTACGTCTACTGATAATTGGTCCATTGTAACCGATCTATCAGCTAACGAACAGGAAAAATGCTTCCACTTTGAATTATATGATTTCCTGGTGGATGCTCTTATGTCATTCTGAAGCACTATTTGCAACTTATTAATTTCCTGGTGAGATAAGGGGATGTTTGAATTCTCCATGCATGGAGGTTTAATCTCTTCAGCTCTGGGTGAAGGATTTGTCCTTGATTCAGAGATAATAGGTTGTGGATCAGTGGGAGAGGATGGGATGCTAATGACAGGGATATCAGGCTGTGGTACCACATTTGTCTTGGCCAAGATGGGGAGACAAGAATTAAATTTCCTCCCTCTCTGTGAACCTTTTCCAAAGTCTCGGAATGAGAGGAATAGGGGGGAATGCATATCCTAGTTTTCTGTTCCAATCTATGGCAAACGCATCCCCCTGAGATCGTGGGTGGTGGGCCATTCTTGTGCAGTATAGATCACGTAGCAAAAAGGACTATCATGGGTGTTCCCCACTGGGAGATTAACTGTCTGTAAACCTGGGGATTTAGTTCCCATTTGTGATGCTCCTGTTGTAGTCAGCTCAGCATGTCTGCCCTTGAATTTTCGGACCCCGCTACATGTATTGCCTGTAAATACATATTGTTTCTGAGGGCAAAGTGCTAGATCTTCTGTGCTAATTGGAGTACCATACTGTAGTCATGTTGTCACAGGTCCTGTCTTTTAGCTGATGTTGGAAAGCTCTCAGCGACTTTGCAATAGCCATGGTCTCCAAAATGTTTATATGGGATAATCTTTGTTGTCTGTTCCACCTTCCCGATATAGATAGGTCTTACGGGTGGGCTCCCAATTCTGTTAGAGACGCATCTGTTGTCAGAAAATGGGTGGGGTTAGGCTGTACAAAAGGGATCTGACAATACAAAATCTGATTTACACCAAATATTGAGAGAGTTGAAAAACTGTCTAGTTATTCTAATTCTCTTTGTAGGGGGGGGGGGGTCTGACACAGGATTAAACATCTTTAAAAACCATAACTGCAGTAGTCTCATGTATAGCCTTGCAAACTGTGTAGTGGCAGTAGTAGAAGCCATAAGTCCTAGAAGCCGCTGAAAAGATTGAATTTTTTTGAAGTCTGTGTATACTGATTATCTTAATCAGATTTACTATATCATGAAATCTATCCTCAGGAGTAATGACCTTGGATATGGTTGAGTCTATAATAGTTCCTATAAAATCAATTCTTTGAGTAGGTAAGAGTTGGGATTTTATCCAATTTATAGATAATCTCAGTTTTGTGCAAAGATGCACTACAAACTGAATGTTACTACACACAGATTCTGGCGAATTTCCTATTATTAGCCAGTCATCTAAGTAAGGAAAAATAGCAATACCCTGTTTACATATTTATGCTATAACTGGTGCCATTACTTTGGTGAATACTCATGGGGTAGATGAGAGACCAGAAGGAAGGGAACAAAATCGGTAATGTTTGGACTCATGGCAGAATCGAAAAAACTTCCTGGATGAATGATGCAGTCTAATATGGAAATAAGCATCTCTCAGATCTATAACCGCATACCATATGCCTTCCTGAAGATGGGGGTCTTAGTTTGTCAACAGTAAGCATCTTAAACTTCTGGTATGGAACAAAAAGATTAAGGAATCTCAAGTCAAGTATAGGTCTGTAACCTCCTCCTTTCTTGTCTATAACAAAGTAATTAGAATAAAGACCTTTGTTAACCTGATCGGTGGGTACTAATTCTATGACCTCCTTAGCATACATGTCAAGCACTTCTTTATTCAACGCAAAAGCCTGTTGAGAGGATAACTTTACAGGTTTAGCTGCTGAAACATGAAAAGGCATGAAAGAAAATTTTACTCTATAACCCACTCTGATTATGTCCAAACCCATGAATCAGAGGTTATGCTTTCCCAACTGGGGAAGAGTCTCAAAACAATGCAAATTGAAACGATATACCCCCTTGGGTCATATGGAAGGGGGAAGATTCTGTCGTTGTCAACTTTTCCCTCTGCCTTGCTGGGAGGAAAAGAGTTGTCTAGGCTGTCCCCTTGATTTAAATGAGGAGTATTGATCTCTTTGCCTCCCTTGGTATTGGGAAGAATAGTACCTCCTAGTGTAGGGCTGGTATTGGTCATAATATTGTCTATTAGGTTTATTGTAGGTCTGTTGAGGTTGATACTGTCTCTGGTAAAAGGTACTTGCACCCTGATCCCGTTGAGTAATTCTCATCTTAACTGCGGTTGCCTTTGACTTCTGTATTTTTTGAAGAATATCATCTGTTTCCTTTGAGAACAGCCCGGTCTGGTCAAATGGCAGATTTTCAATTCGCACTCAATCATAGTAGTCCAATTTGGTATCTCTGAGCCAAGCAAATCTTCGGGTAACAATTGCATTTGCTACGCCTCTCGCTGCAGTTTCTGAGGTATGACGAGCACCCCGTAGTTGGAACCTTGCCGTTGTTAAGCCCTCTGTGCAAATGTGATTGAATTCTTTCTGTTTTTCCTTTGGTATTAAATGCAGAAGTTGGTGTCTATCATCCAAGAGCCTGTGTTGATACAAAGACATTCCTGCTGCATAGTTAGCCGTTCTCATTATCATTGTGCTTGAAGCAAATGACCTACGACCAAACATGTCAATTCTCCTACTCTCCCTATCTGAGGGGGAAGTATCTTGCATATTTTTTTGATGTTTTTCTGCTGACGCAGCAACCACTAACGAATTTGGGAGAGGATCCCTGAAAAAAATAGAACCCTGTTCCAGGGGGAATAGGTAAAAAGAGCTACTGGATGTGCAAACTGTTTGTATTGCAGCCGGTGTGCTCCATAACTTCACTGCCTCTGCTGTGTGCTTCTTAAACAGAGGCAGTGTCAGTTTGGGTTGTGAAGGTTTTTCTACATTACTGTAAGCAGGGTCAGATTCTTGGTGAGTAATAGGAATAGTGTCAGTCTTTAACACATCTGTAAATCTTTTCAACGAAGCTTGAAAGTCTTTGTGTTCTTGCGATGATCCAGGGGACGACGTGCCCTGGAGCTCATCAGATGGCAGTGGCAAAAGACTTTCTGCTTCTGACGTTTGATAAGGCTCCTGTACAGGTGTCTCTGGTGGAACCATGTCCATCTGAGACTCCAAAAAGGATTCCGGAGGGTCCATTACAGGTTATTCTATAGCCCATTGATGTAACCGGTTTCCTAGTCTCTCTCCTCTGGTCTAGTTTCTGTTGCATCCTCTGCTGCCTACGGAGAAATTTTTGTTTAGCCTCAGTTTGAAATGTCGACATTTCTGACCTCAGCGTCGAGCGCTGAAATATTGACGTTGATTCAATAGCCGCTGCTGTCCTGGGTCTGGATGTTGAAGATGTCTCCGCCGATGCTGTGGCTTTCCCTGTCGACGTCAAAGTAGCTTGTAGCGACGTCCTTTGTGTCTGTGGCTCCAAGGCTGCAGAAGGAGGTTGTGGCTGGACTCCATGAGCAGGTTCGAGGTCTACGTCCCTCGACCTCGGCTCCTTCGACGTAGATGTCACTTGTATTAGCTTTTGCAGACAAGATATAATTTGTCTGCTTTCCTCACCTGGATTCATCTTGTTGCTTAACAAATTGCCACGGGAATCCAGTTGATGTGGGCAGCAGAGCCTTTATGTGGCTTTACATTTCCCTCAGCGGGTTCTGACATTCACTGTATTTGAGGAGGTTCAAATGGGGAGCCCCTATATCTGGGGTCTGGTTCCTCTTCTGTATTATATAAAGGTGACATGAGATTAAGGGGAGACACAGGTGAGTCCGGAGGGGAGAATATGCCTGTTTCCTCTGCCCCTATACTTGGCACCTCTGGTGAAAGTCTTGGTGAGAGGCGTTTACCAGCTCTTTTGTCTCTATTCCTACCTTCTAATTCTTGAATCAGTGCCGTGAGGCCGAGTGCTCTTTCCCTATGTGTTTTCGGCCGCAGGCACTTACTCTCATGGCAGTCTCTAGGATCATGCGAAGTACTGAGGCAAATTAAGCACTGACCATGTGGGTCCTTAGCTGGCATCTTACGCCCGCAAGAAAAACATTTCTTAAAACTATAACTGAGGAAATGTTGAGTGATAGACATCAGCTAATGTACAAGTCGGTAAGCCGTGAAGCGGCTGGAAGGAACTGTTGGGTTAAGGCGGGAAGGTACCTTATATAGTTTGGGTCACATCTTTTTGAATTGAGCTTCTTATATGCCGGTAAAAGAAGGGCGCGCAACCGCAAACCCATTTGTGAGAATGTTCGCAGCCATCTCGAAGAACCTTGTTTACAAGGTAGCAACCTTCTGCTTGCTCCTTTCAACCGCCGTAAAGGTTTAAGCAGGCGGAAAACTGTCGCAGTCCTTCCACCAACGTACGACAGCGTCGCTGTTTGCTTTACAGCAGCCCGGACGTCTCTTCTGTTTGGTTGCGGCGCCGACGCTCTGCCTAGGCGAGCACGAGCGCAGGCGCTGTTTATTGACGACATCGAAGGTGGCCGCCGCGCGTGGTCCCGGCGAGAGGGGGACCACGTGGGAGGACATTTGCAGGTGAGGGGTGGTGGTGTTGCTTCCCCCCCCCCCTCCCCCGGAAAGTGCGGGAATGTAGCGGCGTTAACGGTTTCCGTACGCGGAGACAAAGCAGGTGGTCGCTGTTTCTGCTGCCAGGGGGAGGGTGCGGTTATCCAGGCCCTCAGCCGCCCAGGAGGCGCTGCCGCCGCAAGTGGAGGGGACGAGGCTGAACGGTCGCTATCCCCATGCCCGCTCAGCCTTAGATCTAGACCCACCTGGACCTGGACAGGGAGCAGAGGCGCGGGCTGGCAGTGGGGGGAGCTGGGTATAAGTGCGCTGGCCGGGCAGAGCCTCCGGGTGCGGCAGGCGGCACCTCTGTTGGATCCAATGGCTAACGTGTAACACGGCGGCTCACAGCACATCGCTGCACCATTATTATTTATTTATACAGCATCATCAACGCCCCCGGCACTGAACAATGATGCTTTGCAAGCGTAGTAGCAAGGGGAGAGACATTCAGGAAGTAGAGCAGTTGTAAATGCATGTGCTTAGCTACTAGGGTTAAGGCTGACATGCCTGTTAGGCTGACCTTTTGTTCTAACTTAGCCTTCTGCTTTTCAGTTTGCTGTAGAGTCTTAAAGCCCTTCACTCAGTTTGGTATGCCGTTAAACGTCTGCCTTACACTGCATCAGAGGTGTCTATGCTGCTGTCCTTTGCTATTTTCCTCCTTCCACCTGTCCACTATAAAGCAATCTTATCCAGTTTTTACCCCGTCCTTCCCAGAGAAGCTCAGGGCAGCTTACAAAATATTTATTTAATTTATTGATTTAACACATTTTTTACCCTGCCCCTTCTACCAAAGCAGCTCGGGGCAGCTAACAAATACAAAAGATAAAAATATAATATAAATACACCAAATACAAAAATATATTTAAAAGCATAAAATGCAATCCAATTAAAAAAGGAAAGAACCCCCTCACTCGAACCCTCAACCCCCCCATCTCTCTCACCGAAAGCCTCACAATATATAAAAACATTTTTAAAAGCTTTTAAAGATCCCATAGCTCTCCCATCCACCAACCTTTTCCCTAACTTGTCCGCCCATCTCTGTTCTGCCAGCCAAATGAAAAGGTTTTTAATCTCTCCTGGAAGATGAGCAGACTCAGGCTTACATGAATCTCCAAGGGGAGGGAGCTCTAGAATTGTGGGGCAGTTACTGAAAGTGCCCTTGTGAAAACTTCACAGGCAGATGGTACCTGCAAGTGAGTGTTCCCTGCCAAGCCTGTGGATCGTTTTGGAATATACGGGAGAAGGCAGTCTTTCCGATAACTGGGGCCCAAGCTGTTTAGGGCTTTATAGGTTAAAACCACAATGTTGAATCATATCCAAAAAGTTATTGGCACCAGTCAGACTCTGGAGTACTAGTATAATGTGCTCTTGATGACCCGTCCCCAACAGAAGGGACCCCTTGCATTCTGCACCAGCTGCAGCTTCTAAACGGTTATCAAGGGCAGCCCCACACAGAGCACATTGCAGTAGTCCAGCCTCGAGGCTTCGACGGCATGGATGATGGCGGAATTTTATGATAAAGGTCGTAGCTTTCTCACCGGATGAAGCTGGTGAAAAGCACTCCTGGCCACCATTGCAACCTGGCAGTCCAGGTACAGCAATGCATCTAAGAGCACCCAAAGGCTGGAAACCTGAGTGACCAAGGAAGACTGGACCCCATCAATAATAGGAGTCCCTATATCCCCTAGGTCACAAACCCAGCCAACCATCATCACCTCAGTCTTGTCTGGATTTAGCTTCAGTCAGCTTGCCCGCAACCAGGCACTAGGTAAGTACAAAGACTGCCGGGCCTGGGTCAGATGAAAAAAGGAGAGAGAGAGAGAGTTGTGTGTCATCAGCATACTGATGATACTTCACTTCAGATCTCCATGCAACCTCACCCAGGGGCCACAGATACAGGCTGAGGAGTGGGACAAGATGGAACTTTGCAGGACCCCGTAAGGGAGCTCCTGAGGTCTCGACGAGCCACCATCCATCATCACCCTCTTGGTTCTCCCTGTTGGAAATGAGTGGAACCACTCGAGGCACGTACGTATCTGTCCAGCCTAAAGAAGTGAAGAGCTACTTCTCATAGCTTCTGTGCTTATGCTGTTTGCACTTTCCAGTTACCTTGTTGTTAGCAACTTTGTTCCGTTGCCTAATATGATGTAAAGCCATTGTTATAACCGTCTTTCATAGAACGGTGCAAGAGTTATATATGTGAAGATGGGAATTCCAGCTCTTAAACTGTTTTAATGGTAGACTGAATTTTTGACAAGTCCCAAGACAGTGTGTTGTGAGGTGGGAGTTGTTCACATTCAGGGACAGGGCTCGGACCTCCTGACGCCCAGACATGAAGCTGACCGGAACTGTACATCTTAGGGTTTGTAATGTAAATATTCTCTGTTATATAGAGGAGCTGGTGCTTGAGGTCAGGTGTCCTAACATGCAGCGTATCTGCTAAAAGCACACTCAGGTGTACATAAAATATCATTAAGGATTTGTTTGCATAAGCCTACAAATTAGAACTCCTGGGTTGAGGCAACATGAGTGGCTGTGGCCACCTGGTGGGCAATCACTGCCGCCACACAGTGGGTCAGATGCAGGGAGCCGACCAGACAGTTCTGGGGAAGCTGGGCGGGGGACCGCTGCCACGGCTGGGGAGGGCAACAGCACTAGCTGCACGAGCATGCGCCTGGCCCTGCCCCACCTTCTTCCGCCGTCTGGGCCTAAAGCCCGCCCCTGACCATGATGTGACCATGCACGATGGGCACCAGTGCCCATTGCTCGCAGCCCTGCTGTGGAGTTTGCCACACAGCTCCAGCGGACAGAGGGTAGCCTTACATCACGTGGGGTAATACTGCTCTGCATTGTGTCCTCGGAATTATTCAAAGGATGCATTGTGGAGCAGCCAGCTGCTCATTCCAGGATGGGGGGCAGGGGGACATCTGGCGGGCCCTAGGCACACGAGCCACTGCATCGTGTGGCCAGGCTGCCCACAGAGGGGTACAGTACCCAAGGCATGGTAACTTCTCCTTCCTGTCTCGTGTGGCCTCACTCCTGCAGCATACACACAGCTTTGCATTCCAGGTAGCTTTCTTTGTAGGAAATATTGACCCCAATTATACAGGTAGCTTACTCTAGACAACTGGCAGATTACTCCTGAAGTAAGCAGAGCATTTGTGTGAGCACTTTGGTACTTTCTCTGGAGTAAGTTCCATCTTCTGTGTTATTGCCAAGATCACCTTAGCCCATTGGTGTTTAGACTGCCCTAAAGGTATTTAATTCTGGCACCAATCATTGGTGACAGTAGTTGGTCCTTGAGAGTCTAAAGTTTGGAGAATACCTGCCTTTATAAAAAAACAAAACAAAAAAACAACCACTCATAGTTTAAAATAGTTCAGTCTTCTTTTTAAAGCTGTTTTTACTTTGCAAAGCACTCTGCTTGGATAACGGTAGTCAGGGCCGGCCTTTAAGCAGGGCCAGTAGGAGCCTGGACCCTGCAGAAAGGCCAGTTCTGGTAGCCTCAAAATTAGTGCGTCTGAGGCCCCAGGATGGGCTGTTTCTGTGATCCTGCCTGTCCCTCTCCTAGCCTCGCCTACTAGGGTGGGAGAGTAGGGCCCCGCAGGAAGGGGCTAAAGAGGAGAAGCTATGGGGGCCCTGCGTTTTATTGCTAAGGCCACCCTGCTGGTAATCGCTTCTTGTGCCAGTACAATTCCATTGTTAAATTAAACCAACAGATATTCTGTAGCAACTGGCTAGATCACATGTGGTTATAAAAAAGAGGTATAAAGGCAGAACACCAAATCCAAATAGGTTTTATTGTGGAAGCAAAATGCCATTACAAATAAACAATAAAATAAAATAAAATAGCAAATCAACTACACAGTTATTACAAGATAATAATAAATAATAAACCCAAACGGGAGACAACCCCCATGTAAGACTTATATCAATCTAATACATTCACCTCTGAATTAAGAGGCGACAAACACTTTCCTAATCCTAAATATCGCAAAACAATATTTTGCAACTGCTAGAGAAATAGACAAATCAGTATCGGCAAGCATATAACTTAACGTATCCCTTTGACTACAGTGCAGAATATTACAAATAACAAACTAAATACCGTGACCTTGGATTGTTGTATAAAGGGCAATCAAAAAACATGTGGCTCAGAGATTCAGCCACCTGCATAGCACAACAGTGGCATAATCTTTGGTCATAAGCCTGTTGCGTAAATCTTCCATCCATCACAGCTGAAGGTAAAAACATTGAATCTAGCCAAAGATAGGGCACATCTGCAGTTCCAGTAGTTAATGGTATGCAGATAAACTGCACCTTTCATAGGAATTACAAAAACATGGTATTGGGGAGCTATTTTCTGTAAATCTACAGCTGCTCTAGCTGTTTGAAGCTCCTGATCTTTAATCCTCAGTTTGACAAGGCTTAAAGCCTTTGCAAAATCCATGGACAATAAAATGGTGGTAGAAAAACTCAATGAGGCAAGAAGCGAAACAGTGGCCTGGATATTGAGGAGGATAATGCCAACCTAGAAATACCTACAGGAGGTCTTGAACATAAACGAAGACAAAATGTTTTAATTGCAATCTGAGCCAAAGATGTAAGAGATCAGAATCCAGTTTCGGTCTATAAAGGCAGAACTGTGCTTACCCTAGACATTTACGAAGTTATACAACAAAATTGACTACTGATGCAACCTATCAACTAGTCCCTGTTCCTTTTTGATTCTTGGGTACCTGTGGTGGTTTGGTTGTGAGCACCGCAAGGAGTATTACACAGGATGGTTTTTGTACAAAACCACTGCTTTTTAATTAATTAACTAAATTCTGGGTCTAAATTGGCATGTACCTTGGAAATATTACTGTTAAGTCACGGAATAAAATTTCAATTCAAATTCCGGGAGCCCCCCAAAATAAATCAATCAGTCATTAGACTTTATCCTGATATTAAACTGTTCTTGCCTCACAACACCCTGAACCAGTCACCAGCCTTAGTTTTCTGGGCACTAATGGCTCCCAGGCACCTACCAATTTTATGCCCTGGTTAAGTTTTGCTACCATTTTATACTTTATTTTTGATGTGGTGCGGTTTTATGTTTCTCTTAAAGTCCTGCCTCATTAATTTATGAAAAGCTAAGTTTTTGTTTTTAAGAATGGTCTTATGGTTGTGAATAATGGCATGACTGCAGTGGGCCTTTAAATGACTCACTCACTCACTCACATTTCTCTCTCAACCATCCCACAAACAACAGCATCAGTCAGGGTGGGTTAGAGGCTTATTAATCCAGTTTCCTTTCTCTGCCCTTATTTGGATTAGCTGTAATTTTAGGTGGACTCTTAGACTGACAAGTAAAACAATTGTGTGTACTTAGCATAAAAAGAATAAGTCTGCAAAGCAACTTGTTGTACTAAGGCACCTAACTTTTTGAAAGCAGGTAAAAGTACCTTGTGTCTTGATTTTATTAACAGGTAAGAAAGCATGTCTTTTCGAGGGAGAGGAGGAGGAAGAGGCGGTTTCAGTCGTGGCAGAGGTGGCTTCAGTCGAGGTGGTGGAAGAGGTGGCGGAAGAGGGGGCTTTGGACGGGGAGGTGGCGGACGAGGAGGCTTCAACAGAGGATATGACCAGGGACCGCCTGAAAGTGTAGTCAGTAAGTTTTATATTGTTTCTTATTCTGAATTCTCATGTTCTAATTTTGCATTAAAACCTGAAGCTCATTTGTCTTATTCTTATTGCAGTTTTGGGAGAATTTATGCATCCATGTGAAGATGACATTGTTTGTAAATGTACAACCGAAGAAAACAAAGTACCTTATTTCAATGCACCAGTTTACTTAAACAATAAAGAACAAATTGGGAAAGTGGATGAAATATTTGGACAGCTTAGGGACTTTGTATCCTTTAAAAGTATATTGCTGTGGATATACGGGGAAGAGTAAATTACTGAAGATAATTATTCTGTTTAAAATGGCTTAACACAACTTTAGAGGCTGATGAACTGAGGTTAGTTTTTTTTTTAAAAACTTGTGCTTAAAGTATGTAATATGGTCAAATTGGTGACTTGCATCACTCTATGGGCCACTGTGTTCTCATGTGTTCTGTCCGCGTTTGCCGATATTTATTTGTTAGATTAAAGATTATAAATTGTACAAAAGGTGGACAGCACTTAAATGGTGTATATAAACACTTTGTAAATATCTAAGCCTTATGTAAATATACTACATACACATCATTTTTGTGGGATTGTGTACTCTAGCTAGGCTAATCTTTGCACTGAGGGTAAAATCCACCACCATTAAAGCCAATGAGAGCTGACCAGCTGACTTCAATGGATGGAGGTTTTGTACCTTGAGTCTCACTGGTGAATTGAAATCAGTAATTTCTCAACTTACTGCTACTATTTTTTACAGAAGTCTGCACCTTCCAGGATAGTGCTCGACTTTATATAAACTTTGCTTTCAATTAAGGGGCAGTCACTCTGCAAGAAGAACTTTCATGATGAATTCATTTGGGAGGTGTTCATTTTAGAATCTGTAACAATATGTTTAGACAGGCTATTTTTATGACAAGTGAGAGAACGAGACACGTAGAAGAACAGGCAGTGTGGGTATTTTTTTTTTTCTCTTAACAGTTCAAATATGTAAAGTATATTTGTTGTCAGAATGAAACATCCCACACAGCTCTTCAGACAAACCCAACCAACCCCCACTCCTCCCCCCTTTTTAAATAGCCTGTAAATAAAGACAACATCAACTATAAATTCAATCAATTATTTACTTAACAAGGTTGCCAGTATTTTTCAGTGAAGCTGTCGGACAACATGAAGGCTTCTTCCTTCAAAAAATTACAAAAGGTGAGTCATTATTATTTATATAGCTACAGCAATGTATGCGGTGCCAAAACGGTTCAATTAAATTTTCATGTTATGTAATAAAATGAATCTGCAGCCTTATCTATATTCTGAAATTTGTTACGTTATAGTTAGTCTATCCCACACCCGAATATCTGACTAGAATGCATGTATAAAACCTTTTAAAATCCACATTCAGTAAGCATATCAATTTTTGATGTCTTATTTGAATGTGTTTAAATTTCATTTTTGGTACTTGCCTCACATTTTACACAATATTGTTGCCCAAAATAATTTGCCTGTTAACAGGGAGCTATTACTAACTATGGGTGATTTCAGACGTGACGAATCCAAGATTCACCACGCCTGAACCACACTCAAACACGGCCCGCGTTTGACTGTGGTACACGTCTGTTTGCTACCCGCCAGATGTTCACCACAGTCAAACGTGGGCTGCGTTTGCATTCACCACACTTCTGGACCCGAGAACGCGAGCGGGTCCAGAAGTGTGGTGAATGGCCAC